>JAUPFN010000029.1:16325042-16505042 GCA_036924255.1 Apodemia mormo
GTTCCCGACGCGCGCCAAGATCGAGTACTTCCTGAACACACTTACTGTCTACTTTCACAATGGTAAGATGTCTTTTGTAACACTTCCACTTCCACAATGTGTATTGTAATATTTTCGCAGTGGTAAGATATTTAGGCTATTTAAATTGATCAAAGTGAGCCACATTTAAGTTGGCCAGTGAATGCGCGCTATTTGAATTGATAAATGAGCGCATGCTATTTGAATTGACCAATGAACGCATGCTATTTGAATTGACAAATGAGCGCATGCTATTTGAATTGACCAATGAACGCATGCTATTTGAATTGACAAATGAGCGCATGCTATTTGAATTGACCAATGAACGCATGCTATTTGTATTGACCATTGAGCGCATGCTATTTGAATTTATCAATGAACTCTTGCTATGTTACTTGCTTACTATAACTCTAATATATTTTATATTTGCATTGCTTTGTCAATGCAAATTAAAAATATAAAATATATTAAATATTGGTCAATAACATTGAACGCGTGCTATGTGAATTGACTAATTGAATTGACAAATGAGCGCTTACTTTTTGAATCGACCAATGAGCATGGCGCATGCTATTTGAATTGACCAGTGAGCGCGTGCTATTTAAATTGACCAGTTAACGCGTCCTATTTGAATTGACCAATAAACGCGTGATATTAGTATTGACTAATGACCTTTACTATTTAAATTGACCAATGAGCGCGTGCTATTTGAATTGACCAATGAGCGCGCGCTATTTGAATGGATCAATTAACGTGTGCTATTTGAATTGACCAATTAACGCGTGCTATTTGAATTGACCAATTAACGCGTGCTATTTAAATTGACCAATGAACGCGTGATATTTGATTGACCAATGACCGCTTACTATTTGAATTGATCAATGAACGCGTGATATTTGTATTGACCAATGTCCGCTTACTATTTGAATTGACCAATGAGTGCGTATTATTTGAATTGACCAATGAGCGCGCGCTATTTGGATTGACCAATCAACGTGTGCTATTTGAATTGACCAATGAGCGCGTGTTCTTTGAATTGACCAATGACCGCTTACTATTTGAATTTTAACGCGTGCTATTTGAATTGACCAATAAGCCCGCGCGGTGATAGATTTGACCATTAGATTGTGTAAATTTGGGGAAGCACGCGTTATTTGACTCAACCAATGAGCGAGCGCGCTGGTAGAGCTGGCTACCATATTGTACCAAACCACTTAAATGTCAGATGCTATCCATTACACGACTACTGTAAGATTTATTTTTTGTAATTTAGGTCTGACCAACAATGAAGCGGATTACGAGTTGTGTTTCCGAGCTGAGAACGTGGTGTTACCACGAGGAGGATATTTCGGTCTATCGGCGGCCACTGGTGGGCTCGCTGATGACCACGACGTTATACACCTGCTGACCACCTCGCTGTACACGACACAACAGACTGGTGGTAAGTGGTATTCTTTAATTTTTTAAGTTGAACTTCTTTAGGCGTGGCTAAGGGGGAACTGAATGCTTTGGACAATGACGATAGCCTAGTTTTTAATGAGAATAAATATGGTGTTACAAGTTATTACAATTAATTATGAGTTACCGTTATATTCTACCATGATATGGTGGGAGAATTTTTAAACATTATCATTATATAGTATATTAAGTTAAAAACTTTCGCGATTTTTTGTAGTTACAAACGAATCGGAACGAGCCACACACTGAGAAGATCTGGTGGAACAAACTCAGGCTTATCTTTTTTTTTTGAACGTGGCGGTTCAAGCAATTTACAAACGCTACCAGAAAAAATAATAAAAAATATAACAAATGAAATTTAAAATAAAATCCTGAATCTCGATATCACAATTATATACACACAATATACAAGTTTCAACGCTTCTCAAACGGACTTCGGTCCCCAGGCAGTACACCTTGCTTGGTTGGAAAGATCTTCCTTTTCCCCTTCCTTCTCCTTGTGTGATGTCATCAACCTCCACAGTTATGACGTCATCTGACAAGAAGTATGTCTGCTGTCCACCACTATGACAATGTGACACCACACAGGTGACAACCAAGCGGCGCCACAGTACTTAATACTGTTACGAATAATCTAGAAACATGTAGAGTTGAAACGCTGGAGAGATCTAGAAATAAAAGAAAGCTACTCCTATTAATAAACAAATAGTTGGCCGATATCGGAATAGCTATACCATAATGAGCTTTGTGGTATACGGCATAAGGTTGAAAGTAGCGTATACTAGGATTTATGATTCATAACTTGTTTATCATAAGTTGATTACAATAATTATCTATTATTTACGAGATGATTGACGAACATTCGCGATTGTTATAGAACTTTACTCTGGGTATAAATAGAGATGTGTTGACGAATATAATGCAGTTTTTCAAGCGATCGAGAGCGATACTTGAAGCGATCCGTGCGAAGCGAGAAGTGTTTTATTGTGTAGTCGGTTAAGTTCAGTGACAGTACAGTGAGTGACTAGTGTTATTCAGAGTATTTAAGTATTACGTTGTGTTGTGTTTATTTGTGTTGTAAATACACGGTTTAATATAAGTGGTGTTTTCTTACAATTACGAACCAGAAGTACGTAACAATACTATAAATGTAAGGGAATGATTTCACATCACAAAAGTTATTTTTATAATTTACAACATTTTGTTTTTTGTTTAATCAAATTGTTCAGGAGTACTTTACTTCAGGAGTATGGACTACTAGCTGTGCCCGCAACTTCGTTCGCGTGGAAAAAAATCTAAAATAAAAACCTTCATAGTTCTCGTTCCAGTGGGATTTTCGGGATACGAACTATCCTATGTCCTTCTCTCAAACTATATTTGTACCAAGTTTTATCCAAATCGGTTCAGTGGTTTGGCCGTGAAAGTGTAACAGATAGACAGACAGACATACAGACAGACAGAGTTACTTTCGCATTTATATTAGTATGGATTACATCCTGAAGATGCTTTAAAAAGCGAAACCGGTCGATTAATTTAATAATTTAGTGTATACTTATAGTGGAATAAAAGCACAAATGTGGTATAAGCTAGTTTCAACTAAAGAGCGATCGCCAATGGCCGGAATAAACATATAATAAATAAATATTCACAGGACAAATTCCACTTACTGATCTACCCTAGCAAAGAAGAATTTCGCCGCCTCGAGCCTGTCGACATTAGCTCAGTGGAAGAGCGTCCCGGCTTTAGGGAGATGGTCGCAGATTCAAATCCCGCATGTCGATATTTTTCTTTGTTGTTTTTAAGATTTATGCTCATCACACAAATGCTTTTCCCCATCGGGTATCGAACTCGAGCCCCGTTGATTGCGTAGTCGGGTCGCTAACCACTTGACTAACGGGGCGGTCGAGTAAAATTAGACCATAGATTAAAGAGAAAAATCTTTTTTAAACTTGACAGCAAATTTTAGCCGTAAAGAAAATAGTACATATATGTGTGTGTATAAAACGTGTATGTGACATGAATGTATGTGTGTTTTTTTTTTTTTTTTTTATGTCATAAGATAGCAAACAAGCAGATGGGTCTCCTGATGGAAAGAGTCAACCATCGCCTATAGACACCAAAGATGTTAATGGTGCGTTGCTATCTTGTGGCGAGGTCTAATCCCACATGCATAAGTTTACCGGCTACCTTACCCTCCAAACCGGAACACGACAGTGACAAGCACTGACGCTATTGCGGCAGGAATAGGTAAGGCGGTGGTACCAGACACGGGCGAGACAATGCAGAACTCTACCACCTAGTAGCCACGATGGTAGTGCCTCGTATAGTCAATCGGTCGCCTTTTACGACCTGCCTGGCAGAACGGCAGTTGATCTATTATTCAAAGGAGCCCGGAACCAACACGGGGAAAACTAACAATAAAATCTCTTTTAAACTAGACAACCGACTTCAGCTGTAAAGAAAATAGTTTAGTATCCATGTGTGTATAATGTCTTGTATGTACATGAATGTAGTGTGTGTAATGTGTATTTTCATCAATTTAATATATTTCTAATCCAGAGCTGTCCAACGCAAGGCCCGCGGCTTGTAATTGTGCGGCTCGCTAAGTGTTTCAGTCCACCGCAATATATTTAAAAACTTACTGTCTACAGCTTATCTTGTAATGAGATCGCGCAAAAAGAATTGCGCGTAAGATGTAAGAAATCTCATTAATAAGCTCGCTTTTACAGTATTATGTTTGATTTAATAATTTTTCTGAACTGTATTTGTATTCTTTTGTTTTCCTATTTTAAAAGTGAGTTGCCTTTGCGGCCCGCTTGGGTAATTCATATTAACCCTGGATGGTATCTGAGTTGGACAGCCCTGTTCTAATCTATTTTATTAAAAACATTGTTTCTGCAGTCCTCCGAACGGTAAACTTTAACCGTACCAAACATACTCCATCGTTCGCGCAATTGTCTTAAAAAGGAGTCCAAAGTTTTCCCTTACACTTATTGGAACGAAGTTCCTTACGGCAGGCTTGGAGGGGATAGGGCTTTTGCTGCGTGACCGAACTGAAAAAATGTGATAGTAAAACCGTAAGAAAAATGCGTAGAATAAAAGCGTTAAATGAGACGTGCGCAGGCGCGACAGTCGCGTAAACAAGCGAGTAGTGCCGTTTAGCCGAAGGAAGTTCGTTCCTACCTAGTGTCCCGCGCGGTGTTTTTATATATAAATAGATAATGGAATTTCACCAAGTGGCGACGGTCGAAAGTGTAAAATCTATATTACTAGTGTGTTTATTTAATCACCTCTATGTTTTCAGGTGGGCAGCAAATCAGCAGTGACGAGCAGGCGAAGCTGTCCCAGGAGTACCAGGAGTACCAGAAGAAGTTGGAACAGCAGAAGGAGGACTACAGGAAGGAGCATCCTGATGAGGTGATACATTAAATTATTATATGTATATTTTTTTCATAAGATAGCAAACAAGCAGATGGGTCTCCTGATGAAAAGAGTCAACCGTCGCCTATAGACACCAATGTATATTGCTAGGTAGCAACGCACCATTAACACCTCTGGTGTCTATAGGCGATGGTTGACTCTCCATCAGGAGACCCATCAGCTTGTTTGCTATCTTATGATATAAAAAACAATAAATATATCTAGTAGGATTTATTGAAATATAGCACAGTAGGCGAGTATTGTAATACTATATATATATATATAGTATTATATATATATGTATATATGTATATATGTATATATATATATATATATATGTATATATATATATATATATATATATATATATATATATATATATATATATATATATATATATTTGTATATGTAACGTGTATACATTTTTATGCATTTAGTAAAAAGTGGTTATTGAAGTGGTAAATGAAATCCTAGTTTTATTGAATTTTATTTAAAAAAAGTAAAAATATATTACTGAACACCGGTACCTAAATACCTAAATAGCAGCTACCTACCGGTACCTAAATACCAATGAGTAGTCCTCGGGAGATCGTGTAGATAGGCCAACAAACGTTTCAGTCATGGGATCCCGGGCCGCCAGCGAGAAATTATTAGGTCATAAATAAAACGCAAATCAAATCTAACGATGTATTTACTTTATTGATCAGAAAGTATCTTCGCGCCTGTATCCCCGAAAGGGTAGGCAGAGGTACAACAAGTGCACCCACGATTAGCCGAAGATACTTGGTCCCACTATGTGATACCTATAATTACAAGTAAAAAAAATATCAAAAAGAAAAAAGTATCCTCAGGTCCGTATCCCGGAAAAAGTAGAGGGAGATACGACTAGTATACCCACGATTAGCCGAAGATACCTGGTCCTACAATGTGATAGGTGGCAAGCCTATCGCCAACCGGGCACTTTCCAATCCCGGGCAATGTTGTTTTTATCAGAAAACTGAAAAAATACATTTCTGAATTGCCCGACCCAGGAATCGAACCCGGGACCTCTGTGGTCAACTCTGACACCGGACCACTACACCACAGAGAAGATTGAAAAAAAACTGTATTTTAATGCGATTTTTGATACTGTGAACACTTTTTCACAATTTTATCACGATCTGGCTTCTTGCTACTTTTATTACATCATTCAGATGAGAATCTGTGAGTTTATTTCTGTATAGATTCTTTGTATATTTCATTTTAGTAAAAGAAAATTCGCACACATACGTAGGCCTATAGAATGTTAGTAAGATTTGAGCACATCGTTGAACGTTTTTATATTTTTGGTGAACAATGTTCCAAAACTCAACATATTGTTACGTACTTCAAGTTCATAATTGTAAGAAAACACCAGTTATATTAAATCCGTGTATTTACGATACAAATACACACAACACAACACAATGTAATACTTAAATACTCTGAATAACACAAGTCACTCACTGTACTATTACTGAACTTAGAACACTATACAATAAAACACTTCTCGCTTCGCACGGTTCGCTTCAAGTATCGCTCTCGATCGCTTGATAAAAACTGCCCTGTAGTTGTCATTCAAAGTCAAAACATTTTTATTCAAATTATCCTTTACAGGCACTTTTGACGAGTCAACATTTTTTGAGTTACTACCGGATCGGAAACGCGGCCACACACAGAAGATCCGGCGGAAGAAACTCAGCGGGCTTGTCTTTTTTTGTGCATATACATTTTTTTTAAACAATGTTTTTACAATTACAATGTATTTATGAATAATATATTATAATTATTATGAGACTGCTATGAGGAGCAATTAATCCCATGCCTTATTATCATCCAAGTATTCAGATATTTTATAGTAACCTTTTTTACAAAGTTTAGATTTGATACATTTTTTAAATTTGTGTATTGGTAGATCTTTAATAGCATTTGGAAGTTTATTGTAAAAGCGTATAGATTGCCCCATAAAAGAGTTACTTATTCTGTGGAGACGTGATACATGCAGAGCAAGATTGTTTTTGTTCCTTGTGTTTACATTATGTACATCACTATTTTTCTTAAATGAAGAAATACTTTTACGAATATAAATCAAGTTTTCAAATATAAACTGTGATGGTACAGTTAAAATATTAATTTCTTTAAATTTTTCTTTTAGGGAAACTCGTGGACTGAGATTGTAAATAGCTCTTACAGCTCTTTTTTGTAAAACAAAGATTGTAAAATTACATCTCTATTTATACCCAGGGTAAAGTTCTACCTGGATCCAGAAAAATCTAAATGTATCGGGAAACAATGAATCACTTCTTATTACTTCTTATTGTAAACAAGTTATGAGTCATAAATCCTAGTACACGCTACTTTCAACCTAATGCGATATCACACAAAGTCCATTATGGCGTAGGCCAGGTCAACTATTTGTTTGTCAATAGGAGTAGCTATCTCTTTCTTTTATTTCTAGATCTCTCCAGCGTTCCGACTCTACACGTTTCTAGATTATTCGTAACAATATTTTCTGTTTTCCCTTTTTTCTTTAAACACGACCTCTAGGTTTGTGTCGTTTTTAAAATCAATAAATCACCATAGACTATAATAATAGGCTGCGTTCAATTTTTGTTTCGAATCACTCGTTCCCTGATAGGCGAGAAATTTAAAATACACGTAGCATAGAAGCTTCAAGTGGGCCAATCAAAAAGGCCCGGTAGGCCGCAGGTTGAGTATAGTTGGTATAGATCTATACAGTACTATCTCTTTTGTTCCGTAGGTGCGAGACAAAGACGGCGAGTTCGACGATTGGTTCGAGTCTGACGGGCAGAGGGAGCTGAGGCAGATATTCCAGGGGCTCGGACACATCCAGGACGTGATGAGGGATCTACACAAGAAAGTGGATGAGGTAACGGAAATATGTTTTCATCAAACATACGCACGTACGTTACGTACAAAAAACAAAAGTCATTGTCAAAAGTCGTTTATAATGCAGCGGGCTGCATGGTGCAGCTTGTCTACTATTATAAAGATCCTTGCCGTTTTGGTCATGAAGTGCATGGTTATAGAGATATAAGCCGAGGCGGATTTCGCAAAATGGCGGCACTTCCGCCTGGCTAATTTTTAAGTATTTTGTGCATTTACATTTAGTACGTTATACTGAACCTATATATAAAAAAATAATCCTGCAATTAAGTGCAGGAATACTCCTCTTTGTTATTACTAGTATCATTAATCCGTGTGTGTCTGTGTGTCAGGTGATCGGCAAGCAGATCAACTCGTTGTCGATGTTGACGGCCGTGTACTCGCAGGCGCAGGGACAACCCGTCGCCGCCGGACAGACGCCGCCGCAGGTCAGCGACACACACCACCACACACCACCACACACCATCACACACCGCCACACACCACACACTACACACCACCACACACCACCACACACCACCACACACCACTACACACCATCACACACCGCCACACACCACCACACACCACCACACACCATCACACACCGCCACACACCACACACTACACACCACCACACACCACCACACACCACCACACAACACCACACACCACTACACACCATCACACACCGCCACACACCACCACACACCACCACACACCTCCACACACCACCACACACCACCACACACCACCACACACCATCACACACCGCCACACCACCACACACCACCACAAACCATCACACACCGCCACACACCGCCACACACCACCACACACCACCACACACCATCACACACCGCCACACACTACACACCGCCACACACTACACACCACCACACACCACCACACAAACCACACACCACCACACACCATCACACACCGCCACACACCACACACCACCACACACCACCACACACCACCACACACCACCACACACCACCACACACCACCACACACCACCACACACCACCACACACCACCACACACCGCCACACACCGCCACACACCGCCACACACCGCCACACACCGCCACACACCGCCACACACCGCCACACACCGCCACACACCGCCACACACCGCCACACACCGCCACACACCGCCACACACCGCCACATACCGCCACACACCACCACACACCACCACACACCACCATACACCACCATACACTACCACACGCTACCACACCATGACACACCCCCGGACATCACATGACACCACTGGACATCACTCACCACTCGCACCACTGGACATTATTCATCACTTAACATCACATGACACCACTGGACATCACTCACCACTCGCACCACTGGACATTATTCATCACTTAACATCACATGACACCACTGGATATCACTCACCACTTGACGTCGCATAACACTACTAGACATCACTCACCACTCGAAACCACATGACACTACTGGACATCACTCACTTCTCGACACCACATGACACCACTTTTGATTCGACACCAATCCGACCCAATTCGACTTCACTCAACACTTTACACCAATCGATAGCATTCGACACCATTCGACACAATTTGACACTGATACCATTGTACACCATTTTACACAACACCATTATACACCATTTTACACCATTTGACACCATTTGACAACATTTGACACTATTTGACACTATTTGACACTATTTGACACTATTTGACACACTATTTGACACCACTCGACACCAATCGACACTACAGATCCCACTAACACCACCGGACACTACTCGATACCACTCGACACCATTCGACAATACTACTACACAATTCTACACCACTCGACATTACTCGATCGATACCGCTCGACACCACTCGATAACACGCCACACTACAGATCCCACTAACACATCACATCACTGGACACCATTCGACACTACTAGACACCATTCGACACTAGTCGATGGCACTCGATACCTCGCCACACTACTCTACACGCCACACCACCAGATTCTACTCAATACCACTAGACACTACTCGATACCACTAGATATTACAAGACACCACTTGATACCATTCGACACCACTCTACCCCATCCGACACCATTCCATACAACTCGACACCTCTAACAACTCGACAGCACTCTACACTGTCACTAGATATTTTTTAAACAAATGAGTACTGAGTATGTCCCTCGCACTTTTCCGATAGTGACAGAGTGAGATGGGTTATTCCTTTGTTCTTGTTGTTGATTACATGGTCCAACAACAGCGCAGTTAAAATTTTCCGATACTCGTTTGTTAAAAAAAAACAGATTGTAGACACGTTTTTTTCTAGGTTTTTTCTTATAATCCTTAAAACATATAAAAATCGGCAATTATGACCAACTAGCTGTTGCCCACGACTTCGTCCGCGCGGACTTCGTTTACTCCGCACTGCTCCTCCCCCGTAGGTGATAGCGTGATAATATGTAGCCTATATGTTGACCCGACCTGTTAGTAATATTCATGCAAAATTTGAAGTAAATCCATGCAGTACTTTTTGAGTTTACCCCGGACATACATACAGACAAACAGATAAACAGACAAACAGACTAAAATTCTAAAAACTATATTTTTGGCTTCGATATCGATTGTAGATCACGCCCCAAGTATTCTGTTAAAAAAATATTCAATGTACAGTTTTGACTTTCCTACGATTTTATTATATGTATAGATTAAAATTTCGCTCTTTAAAATGACGAAAAACTGTTTTTTTAATTTTATTTTTTTAATTTTATTTTCTGAAAAATGTATTTTTTTTTATAGAAGAGGGGGCAAACGAGCAGGTGGTGCACCTGATGGTAAGTGATCACCGCCGCCCATGGACATCTGCAATATCAGAGTTGCCTTTTAAGAATGAGTAAGCTCTTTTCTTGAAGACCCCCAAGTCGTATCCGTTTGGAAACACCCCTGCCGGTAATTGGTTCCACAACGAAGTAGTGCGAGGCAAAAAGTGTCGAGAGAAACGCACAGTTGTGGATTTCCAGACATCGAGATGGTGAGGATGGAATTTCAAATTTTGACGCGATATCCGATGATGGGATTCGGCGGTAGGAATTAATCCAAATAACTCGTCGGAACACTCCCCATGAAAGATACGATAGAAGGTACAGAGTGAACCAACATCTCTGCGCAATGCCAAAGAGTCAAGCCGTTTCGAAATAGCCAGGTCGTCAACGATTCGAACCGCTCTACGCTGAATGCGATCAAGAGAAAGGAGCTGGGGAGCTCCAGCCCAGAGATGAGAACAGTACTCCATGTGGGGCCGAATTTGAGCCTTATAAAGTTGAAGGCGATGGGCCAGCAAGAAGTACTGTCTCGGACTGCTGAGCACACCGAACTTTTTGGAAGCCAGTTTAGCCTTACCTTCCAAATGACCGCGAAACTGAACGTAATTCGACACGTCGACTCCCAGAATCCCGATTTATTACTTTAATAATTTTATTACTAGCTGACTCGGCAAACGTTGTTCAATCTTTTTAACTACTCTTATTTTTTCCTATATTTTCTCACCTTTTAAACCTTCCCTGGACTTCAATAATTTGTTTAAAACCAAAATTAGCCAAATCGGTTCAGCCGTTCTCGAGTTTTAGCGAGACTAACGAACAGCAATTGATTTTTATATATATATGTATATATAGATAGATTAACCAGCTGTGCTTTGACTTCGTCCGCGTAAAAAATACTAAAATAAAACCCGCATAGTTCACATTACCGTGGGATTTCCGGGATAAATAAATAAATAAAAACTATCCTGTCTCCTTTCACAGGTTTCAAATTATATTTGTACCAAATTTCATTCAAATCGGTTCAGTGGTGTACGCGTGAAGAAGAGACAGACAGAGCTACTTTCGCATTTATAATATTAGTTTGGATTATATAGTTCAAAGTGCCACTTCAAAATGTTTTTACTTCAAAAAAAATAATAAAAATTTATTTTTATTTACCCAAGCTAAGAAGAAAACAGATTTTTTTCGTTTCACGCTATAATGTATATTGTCTAAGCCGTAATAAATGAGAACATTTATCAATAGATAGCTGCGAGCTTGCCCATCAACAGACAAGACTGGGACGTACTCTCCACCAACAATCAGATAATGATCAACACCATCGCAGAGCTTAAGTGAGTTGTGGACTGATATTTTTTTTATATCATAAGATAGCAAATAAGCGGATGGCTCTCCTGATGGAAAGAAAACCCATCGCTTACAGACACTAAAGATGTTAATGGTATGTTGTTCTCTGTGTGCCGAGATGGTAATGACACCTGCATAGGTCTACCTTACTTTACTTAAATCGAACTACTTTACTTAAATCAAAATATGATAGTGATAAGCACTGACGCTATTGCTACAGGAATAGGTAAAGTGGTGATACCAAATACCCCGGGTATTTATATATGAGTCAACCATCGCCTATAGACACCAAAGACGTTAATGGTGCGTGGCTATGTTGTGGCGAAGTCTAATGCCACATGAATAAGTTTACGGGCTACCTTACCCTCTAAATTGGAACACGACAGTGACAAGCGCTCGCGCTGTTGCGACAGGAATAGGTAAGACTGTGGTATCAAATACCCGGGCGAGACGATGCGGAACTCTGCCACCTAGTAGTCACGATGCAAAGTGTGTTAAGAACCTCGATTTTGATTCACTTTGTTTTTATTCGAAAATACTACAGTCATTATTGTTACGTACCTCGGGTTCGTAATTGTAAGAAAACACCACTTACATTAAATCCGTGTATTTACACAACATAACACAACGTAATACTAAAATACACTTTACACCCTAGTCACTCGCTATACTATCACTGAACTTAGAACACTACATAATAAAACACTTCTCGCTTCGCACTGGTCACTTGATGTATCGCTCTCGATCGCTTGATAAAAACTGCCTTGTGTTTGTCAACACTTCTCTATTTATAGGCAGGGTAAAGTCCTAGCTGGATCCAGAAAAATCTAAATGTATCGGGAAACAATGAATCACTTCTTATATTAAACATGTTATGAGTTATAAATCCTAGTACACGCTACTTTCAACCTTATGCCATATCCCACAAAGTCCATTATGGCATAGCCCATGTCAACTATTTGTTTGTCAATAGGTGTAGCTATCTCTTTCTTTTATTTCTAGATAGTTAGCGCGCGCGCGCTCCAACTCTACACGTTTCTAGATTATTCGTAACAATATCATTACCGACGTCAGAGTAAAACTCGCAATGCGATACAGCTTTTAGTTTTTTTTAAATCGTTTCAAAGTTTGCCTATTCCGGGTCTAAAAATTTACAAAATATTTTTTGCAGAAAAATCAAATTAAATACGATAAAACTAATTATGCCATTTCATTGTGCACATATAAGTATACCACCCTTAAAACATTTGCCCATTTACTGTGGTCAAATAAAGTGGAAAATGTGTTTTTTATCATTTTCGGTCTTATTTATTTTTCTTGAGTATAACGCCGTATTAGAAAAAGATTTATACATGAATCGATAGCTTATATAAATGACTATAATTTGTATTAAAACCATATTCTAATTCCGTGAAATTCAAAAGTAATGACTAATTAAAGTTATTTCCGGACTTTTTGTGGTTAGGGTTGTCGCATCAAGATAATTTTTATTACATCCGGTAACCTTTTTTTAATGTTCATCTTACACAACTTTTTATTGCAATACGTTTTTAATTTTAAATCTATTTGTAGAAATACAATATCGATCCGTTGAAATGTTACAATTTAAGGAACTGATATTGCATTTTTTAGAGGACGCAATTTTATTTTTGTGACATGTGTGGGGAATCAATAGAAGCTTAACCCCAAGTTTGTGGGATTGCCGCCCTTGTCCCCGGCCGCCATCTTGCAAAAAAGGGTGCAAACAACTTTTTCGCGATATCTCGGAAACTATGCGTCCTACAAAAAATTCGTAAAAACAAAATTTGTAGCAAATTGCTTTGCCTACAAATATGTTCGTATTTAAAAAAAATTGTAAAATATTTTGTAAATTTTTAGACCCTGAATAGGCAAACTTTGAAACAGTTTTTAAAAAAACTAAAAGCTGTATCGCATTGAGAGTTTTACTCTGACATTTGTAATGATATTGAGTGTAGTATTTTCGAATAAAAAACAAAGTGAAACAAAATCGAGGTTCTTAACACACTGTGCGATGGTAGTGATTATATAACCAATTGGTTGTCTTTTACGACCTGCCTGGCTGGACGGCAGTCTGTCTATTCTAAGAGAGGGCTCGGGCTAACACGGACTAAAAAGTAGCTCAGTTTTGAGCGTTGCTCGGCTTTAGGCAATGTCACAAGTTCAAATTCTGTCGTGTTGAAATATTTCTTTATTAAGTTTTAAAGTTTTCCCAAGTCTATAAAATATATGGTTTTTTCTTTCCATCAGGAGAGCCGTTTGCTTATTTGATAGCTTATAGAAAAATTTTTAGTATTTAATTGTACAAATATTTATTTTACAGAGGTTTCATAATAGAAGTGTCCCGAAAATCTGATGCCCTGCTCTCGGGACAGGGTGGTGGTGGGACAGCGGGTGGGACGGTAGTGAACCCACAGTTTTTGAGTGAAGTCAGAGAAAACCTCAACCAATTAAAACAGACTTTAGGAGGTGTGGCACAAAAGTAAGTATAGGGACCAAGTTATGTTGGTTTTTTGCTAACTGGTTTAATTTGACTCAGTCAAACGCGACCTATAATCTACGGTATGTGAAAATATTATGGTATCTCTAATTTCAGAAATCAGAAATATTCAATAAAACTTTTTACAAGTTATTTTGACACGTCAACATATTTATTAAAAACTACTACCAGATTGGAACGCGGCCACACACTGAACGCGCGGAAGAAACTCAGCTTGTCTTTTTTCATATCATTTATTTTTTCACAATATCACAATATTACAAAATTATAAAACATATATATGAGATTGATATGAGGAGCAATTAATCCCAGGCTTGTTTGTTTTCCAAATAATCTGAGATTTTATAATACCCTTTCTTACAGTTTTGTTTTAACCCATTTTTAAATTTATTGACTTGTAGATCTCTTATAGTTTCGGGAAGTTTATTGTAAAAGCGTATACATTGCCCCATAAAAGAGTTACTTGTTCTGTGGAGACGAGATGCATGCACAACAAGATTGTTTTTGTTCCTTGTATTTAGTGAGTGTACGTCCCATTTTTTTTAAACTAGCAAATATTTTTTCGAATCAAGTTCTCAAATATATATTGGGATATAGCTGTTAGAATATTGATTTCTTTGAATTCATATTTAAGTAGACCTTGATCACTTATCAGGATTACTTTTCTAAGGATTAATAGAAAAACAATCCTTGTTTTTCAAGATTATATTTAGTTATATTTAGATCGTTGACTAGTTTCACCTTGTAGTCCGCTCCATTATAAATCCCCACTCTTACCAGCGGTCTTAAACTACTTAGTCACCAGAGAGCATTGTCAAGAGAAAGGTAAGGACTAGGCATTAATTTCCATAAACAATCAAAATTATAAAATTGCATGCATTCCAACGCTGAACATATAAAAATGGCTTTATCACTCTCAAATAAGTTCGAATTTTCATAATAGACAAAGGTACAAAAATTTTGTCAGTACTCTTATTTCAAATCATAAGAAAATAACGTCACCTTAAACAGCTTGCGGCCAATACGCCATTATTAAATACGCTGTCAGTGTACGTAAAATGTCAAATAACCCTTTGTTTTCATAATATTAAATAGATTTGAGCGTTTATTTGTATTTTTACATAATTTTAGTGTGTACTTTAAATCTATAATATCTGGTTGGCCGAGCTTTGCTCGGTTTTTCACATATTTTTGAAACCGATCTTTTCTTGGACCTTGAAACTTGATAAATCGATTCCTATAGAATATATAAATTTTTTTCTATACCTGATTGATCGAGCTTTGCTCGGTTTTTCACATATCCATATCTTGGGAACCGAGCTTTTCTTGGACCTGTAGCCTTGATAAATCGATTCCTTGACCCGAAAAACCCCTAAGAATTGCTCGTTTAAAGGTATAAGATATATAATAATGTTCGTTAATCTCGCTAAAATTCGAGAACGGCTGAACCGATTTGGCTAATTTTGGTTTTAAATTAATTGAAGATTTAAAAGGTGAGAAAATATAGAAAAAAAATAAGAGTAAAAAGGCAGAACAACGTTTGCCGGGTCAGCTAGTCTAAAATAAAAACTAATTGTTAAAGTAACATAATTTCGCAATCGCAATATAATTTATCAATTGTTATGCAGACAGTAAACAGCTGTTCTTAAGTCCGCCATTACCCGAGACAAAATTACACGGTTTTCCCATAGTTATTTCATATCTAGTAGCAGTTTCCTTCAGCTAAGCCGGAGAGACGTTGGATTCTATATGTGTCTTACCTGCTCTATAATGGGGACTGTTCTGATTAGCTTATCGATTTAGTACCAGCATCGTTCCGCCATCGCACTTTACGCCGTAGTGAGGGAATCCTTCCACGCCATATCGATAATTGGACATCCTTGACTGTTCAATTTGCCCATATCTTAATCGCCTCTGTGGTGTAGTGATCCAGCGTTGGCTTTGACCACATGAGGTCCCGGGTTTGATTCCCGGGTCGGGCACATAAGAAAAGTGTTTTTTCAGTTTTCTGAGAAACACAAAGTTGCCTGGGATTGGAAAGTGCCCGATTGGCGATAGGCTTGCCACTTATCACATTTGTGGGACTAAGTATCTTCGGCTAATCGTAGGTGCACTTGTTGTACCTCTGCCTACCCCTTCGGGGATACGGGCGTGAAGATACTTCTTTATCTCAAACTCTAGAACACTTACGTTATTCAGTTTTTTAGGGTTCCGAAGTAAACTAGTAACACTTATAGTTTCGCTATGTCCGTCCGTCCGTCCGCACGATTGCTCAGAGATACATATTACTAGAAAGCTGTAATTTGGCACGAACATAAGTATCAACAAAGTGGTAACATTAAATCTTGAAAAATATTTTTTGAGGCTAGTTTCCCTGTTTGTAAAGCTGGGATGTTATTTTGTTTCTCACGTACCTCATTGTGTGGGGTATCATTGGATAGGCTTTTAAAAATTATTGTATATCTGATTCAACATGGGGTTTAACGTTTAACACTTTAAAGATAATTTATAACGCAACGTATTTTGGTTGCATTTGTTATGCATGTTCAGCGTGGGCTCATAAAGTTACGAGTGGTGCGATCCGGCGCAAACTACTTAAAAATCAGCGTCTAGCATAAATTTCTATGCAAAGAATATCGCACTGTAAGCTTTTTTTATATCATAAGATAGCAAACAAGCAGATGGGTCTCCTGATGGAAAGAGTCAAACATCGCCTATAGACACCAAAGGTGTTAATGGTGCGCTGCTATATTGTGGCGAGGTCTAATGCCACATGCATAAGTTTACCGTCTACCTTACCCTCCAAACCGAAACATGACAGCGACAAGCACTAACGCTATTGCGGCAGGAATAGGCAAGGCGGGAGTACTAAACAGCGAGACAATGGAGAACACTACCACCTAGTAAGCACCGAAGATTTACCCGTTTTATCAGGTGTCTTACCATTAGATTTAGAAATTCAGCATACTTCAATGTACTACAACTATAGGAATTTATCAACGCAGAATTTATCAACCTGCAAGCTCAAACAAAAATATGTCGTTTCTTTAATCGTGTAATCGACCTTACTAATGAATTAATTGATGAATGGCAGTCGCGTTGGTGTTGTTCAACTAAAGGACGGCATTTATATAACTTTTTCTCATGCGTCCGGGATAGTTTGCCCTTAAAAAAATGTTTCCCGTGTGTCCAGAGTGTCTGTCCCGCTGGCTGCGCAGGGCGCGTGTCCCGCGGTGTCCTGCGTGTCGGCCGGGACACTGCTCATGTTCCTCGCGGGACAACTGCTCGTCATGTTCCTGTATGCGTTTTACAAGTGAGTTTATCAAACTAGTATAAGCGTACATACATTCAAATCGAGTGAGTTAGAATAACATACTAACGAGTATTGCTTGGTTTGAATTGGTCAAAGATGTTAATGGTGCGTTGCTATCTTGTGGCGAGATCTAATGCCACGTACATAAGTTTACCGACTACCTTACCCTCCAAACCGGAATACGACAGCGACATGCACTGACGCTGTTGCGGCAGGAAAGACTGTGGTATCAGACCCGGGGGAGACAATGCATAAGTTAACCACCTAGTGGTCACGATGGTAGGGACTCGCACAGTCAATCGGTCGCCTTTTACGACCTGCCTGACAGAACGGCAGTTGGTCTATTCTTCAGAGGAGCTCGGAACCAACACGGGGATTGACAGAAATGGCGAAATTCTTTGCTATGTGATGGATTTCGTTGATTGTACTGATCGCTAGATATAAATACGTATAACTACACAAATATAATTAGAAACACGAAAGTACTGATCAAAATTATCAATGTGAATTTCATCTGTAATTATGAACTTATTTAACTAGTTATACGTATGTAGACGTCGGGTAATTTTATGAGTAAAAATCATTGCCAGTGAAATTTCACATGTGAAATGAAATTGTGGTTTTTTCGTTTCATCCAATGAAAATGAATTAAAAGTAGCAATCGTTTCCATGCTTAGTGCGAGTGGTTAGCGAACTTGACTACGAATCGAAGGGGCTCGGGTTTGATTCCCGACACACAAACTTTTACGTGATGAGCGTAAAAGTTTGTATTTCCTGGTTTGGGTGTTTATTAAATGTATTTAAATATTTATATATGATTTTCTATGTATTAGTATCGTTGACTAACACCATAACACAAGCAAATAATTTGCTTACTTTGCGGTTAGATCAATCTATTTTTGATATTTATTATTAAAAATTCTTTTTTCAGAGAACGAAAGGAAGCGCAAGCAAAGAAATACTTCTAAGTGTTGTATGAATGTGTGTGTCACACTACTTGTAAGACAATTGTATGTATGTGTTACACGAAGACTTTTATAATGGGTAGACGCGTCATACACAACGCCAGTTTGAGTTACGTGACAGCTTGACAATTAACAATTTTAAACCTATATTAAAAATACGCTTTATGCGTGGAGACTCGTCGCAAGTTTCCACTCGCAAAATGTATACATTTAAAATAGTAATGAAATCAACTGTCTCTGTAATTAATTTTAGTCTGTGTATATAAGATATATGCCTGTTGTGTATATTTATAAACATTGATGGTTTTTGAAGCTGTTATTAACCGAAATGTGTTGTTATACAATATCTACACATATGTCCAAACAGGAATAATACAAATAAAAATTAATTCATAGAATTTACCATTATCATACACATATAATATTACTATTTCACCACAAATAGTAGTCACTTTTTTCCCAAAATGTCACTAAAATGTAGTAAACAAAAAATATTGTGGGTTATGAAATGTTGCAGTTTTACATAAATACAATTAATTGTTAACTTATTTCGGTGATTCTTTAGTAATGTAATAAGAAATGAAATAGCTGATCGTAAGATTTTCCATGTAAATTTAAAGAAAAGATTTAATAATAATATTTTTTATTTGTCAGAATAAGGTATACAATGTTATCAGATACATTATAATATAGTTTTACTTATTTTACCCTTTTAAGGTGAATCTTATTTCTTATCACAAAATACTACATTACATTGTTAATCCTCTGTATTAAAAAGTGTGTATATATCGTGGTAAATATAAAATGATATAAAAAATATATTAATGTAGGACGCGTCTACCCGTTAATATAAAAGTTAACTATATATCTATTATAACTATACGATTCAGTTAAGTTTGCTGTTTTAAACTCAAACATATATAAAATAACTTATATATAGTAGAATATAATATCAATAAGTATTGATAGTAAGATTTGTATATGTCAGAACGTGCGCGTGCCATTGAGGGGGCTGATTAATTGACCATGTCATTTAATATTGTACTAAGTGGAATTGTATTATATCTGCTATAAATTATTATGATTGATAGAAATCCATGACGTGCGATATCATAAAATCATAAGCACAAATAAAGACTCATTTACATTATACAACCAAAATAATATAAATCTACTATAATGTTTTTGCAACCTCTGAACGGAAAACCAATCTGAATTGTATAGTACACATATAGTTTATATTTTAGGAAATACTTTATTAAAGGATGTATGGTTTAGATTGTTTTTATTTTTGATAACTGTATTTGTGGATTGTCAATGTTACGTTAAGATTTTTTATAGACAACACCCTTTTAAGAGGTTATATAAACAAAACTACTAAAGTCCGTTTCTACCAAATTTTTAAAATAAATTTTAAATGAATTTTATTATAGTTGGATTGACCTGACATTATAATGAGTTCAAATAATCCTTCTATTTTATAGAACCAGTTATCGGCGGAATATTTTCCGAACACATCGAAACGGAAGGAAGTCTGACAGAAATAGACAATCATTCCTTTTGTATAAGTATTTGAGTCAATCTTTAAATTTAACTTTTTGTTAAATAGTTATTAAAAAAGTTAGCTAGCAAGGTTGCACTATAATTGATAAAGATCGTTGTTGCGCCTAAACTGCTAAGTGCATAGCGCTTTTATAACTTTTTACAAAGAAAATTAAAAACCTAGGTTTGACGTTATTTATAATTTTATTTTAGTCAATTTAATTTTAGTTGTATAGTGTAAAGGTTTCGTTATTTGTATGTATGCTATACAAATTAAGACACCTTTACACTATACAACTAAAATTAAATTGACTAAAATAAAATTATAAATAACGTCAAATCTAGGTTTTTAATTTTCTTTGTAAAAAGTTATAAAAGCATTTTGCAAAGTTAATATCCTTAGAAACAAAATATTATACAAAAAATATCTGACCTTAAACAATTTGACCGATTTTGAAGAATATTTTTTGTGTGTGACCGCCAAGGTTCTTAGTTATAGTTGGAATGATTAAGTCATCTTCTAAGTCTGTTAAAGTATTATATAATCACCAATTAGGGTGTTGTTTAACAGATATTCATTCTGTTTACTATTTTTACTTCAGATTTTCCTTATCTCAAATCAAATGTCTTCTTTTTGAAATGACTGATTTTATAATTTTTGACATGAATAGTATAAAATTAAAGTATTTGAAATAAATACTTCCAAAAAAATGGTTGTATATAAAGTCGGTTTACGCACCATAATTTTACGTGATAACGTTATAAGAAAACAAGATCGTGCATTTCTATCAATTATTCCGTGCTCTCGCTTGCACGCTCGGCTCAGGCCAGCGTACAGCCAGCGTTCGCCAATTTATAAGACGTTATCACCTAAAATCACTGCCTGTGAAATTTCACACTGCGAAATCACAGTGACAAATCGTTACTTAATTTCCTGAAAATAATATAAAGTAGCATTTATATTAGTGGATACCAAGAAATATCTTGAGATTTTTTTTGCATTTATAATGTGAATTGTTCATTGTATTACAACACACTTTACATAACGTTATTTCTAAATTGTAATTGTTGTTAAATTACAACCATAAACGTTAATTAAAATTAAAAAGCCGAATTATCTATACATATAATAAAATCGTAGGAAAGTCAAAACTGTACATTGAATATTTTTTTAAAAGAATACTTGGGGCGTGATCTACGATCGATGTCGAAGCCAAAAAAATAGTTTTTAGAGTTTTTGTCTGTATGTCTGTATGTATGTCCGGGGTAAACTCAAAAAGTACTGCATGGATTTACTTCAAATTTTGCATGAATATTACTAACAGGTCGGGTCAACATATAGGCTACATATCATCACACTATCACCTGCGGGGGAGGAGTGCGGAGTAAACGAAGTCCTCGCGGACGAAGTCGCTGGTAACAGCTAGTATTATCTATGAAATGTAATCGTTGAAGTGAATGTGGTCATATAACTTGTAAATGACTTAAAATCTATTGCTAGACTGGTTAACCGGTATTAGTGGAGTGAACAGGACGGCGTGAGACACTTCGGTTTACCGCGACTCAGTTCCCAATTTACAAACATTATTAGCAGTGTTATGTTAAAAATATGTAGGTATAATTGTTAAATAGCTAATTGGAATAGGCTATTGTGAATAGCAGTTATAACATACATATCTGTCCGAAGATAGCGTCCAGAGTCTTCGCAACCGATGTTTGTATGAAAAGAGTAATGAATGTGGAGGAAGCGAGACAAGTTTGCAAGGATCGTGATGTATAGCGCTCGGTTCTCTCTGCCTATCCCGTAATGGATCTGGCATGAAGATATGTATGTATGTATTTCTTTAGGCCAGATCCCTTATAGGGTATGCAAAGAGTACCGAGTAAAATACATCACGATCCTTGCAGACTAGTCTTGCTTCCTCCATATTCGTTACCGTCTTCATACAAAAATGCCGGTTGCGAAGACTCTTGGCACCATTTAAAAAATGTGTGACGTAATATGACCCCTTACAAATAACAAGCTGCAGCCATTAAAGGAAGAAAATGCAACTATTTGCTATCGCTTAAGTGGAAACCCGGTGGGTCTTAGTGATTCGATAAGTCAAATATCATTCGGATCACTCAGGCTAATATGCAAGGACCTTAAAAATAATTTAAATGATATACAATACGGTTATAATTCATAAATGGAATGGTTAATTAGTGTATGATTTTTTTATAACTTGTTTTTGGCTTTTGAATTATAATTATAGAAATCGGTTTGTGATTTTAGTGTTGTGTTAATTTGTTATAATAATATATTTTGTAAGATATCAACTCGGCACGTCAATATAAATCTCCTGTCATTTTCCCACTAGGGCCAGTGCAGTATGTTCTCTCTTATTCTGTCCCCTCATCCCTTATGTCATCCCTCATGTCTTCCTCTTTTACATTTTGCGACAATTTATTCATAAAATCACAGTCTCTTGCTACACACAAGGCAGTAGTAACATGTAGATCTAGCCTTCGCGTCAGGGGGTCGAGGGGGGGGAGGGGGCCACATATTTTGAGGTTCAGTAAAGATAGGCTCTAATCCTTATTCAGTTAAAGTTCAGGTCATGACCCTCATGACCCCCCTGACTCTGCCTTTAAGTAGCAAGATAAATAATTTACAGGGACTGACCTTAATAGTATTTTATTTGTTTGCAATAAAATCATACCGAGACCCCTATTTAGGGGGGGGAGGGGGGTCATGGGGGTCATGAGTGTTTATATCAGGGGGGTCACATATTGGAGGTTCAGTCAATATAGGCTCTAATTCCTATTTGCAATAAATCCATACGTAGAACCGTGCCTACGGGGAGGGGGGGTGTCATGACCCCCCTTAATCCATTGAGTAGTACGATAAATAATTTACAAAAATTTACTTTTATATAGTATTTTGTGAAGCGCATTTTTACTAGAGCAGTGCATTAGTTCGGGTAGCGCAGGCCAATGTTATTAAATGACCAGTGTGCGCGCCTTTTAGGCATTGCGTAGAGATGTGGCTTCGCTCTGCATCTTCTATTGGATCTATCATGGGGAGTGTTCCGAGGAACTGTTTGGATTAATTCCTGCCGCAGAGTTTCACCATCTGACATCGCGACAAAATTCAAAATTTCATCCTCATCATCTCGATGTCTGGAAACCCACAATTGTACGATTCTCGAGGCACTTCTTCCCCTGCACTATTCCTCTGTGGAACCAATTACCGGCAGGGCCTTTTCCAAGCGGATACGACTTAGGGACCTTCAAGAAAAGAGACTACTCTTTCTTAAAAGGCAGGCAATGCCACTGCAAGTCTTCTGATAGTGTGATTGTCCATGGGCGGCGGTGATCACTTACCATCAGGTGAAAGTCCTGTCCGTTTGCCCCCTTTTTTATAAAAAAAGCATCCGCCATCAGGTGGTAGAGTTCTGTATTGTCTCGCCCGGGTCTGGTACCACCGTCTTATCTATTCCTGCCGCAATAGCGTCAGTGCTTGTCGCTGTCGTGTTCCGGTTTGGATGGTAAGGTAGCTGGTAAACTTATGCATGTGGCATTAGATCTCACCACAAGATAGTAACACACCATTAACACCTTTGGTGTCTGTAGGCGATGGTTGAAGATCTGAAGACCCATCTCTCTTTTCATCAGAAGACCCATCTGCTTGTTTGCTATTTTATGATTAAAAAAAACGTCGTCATTGCCTCTCATTTAAACCGTGATTGCCTCTTACATAAGCAGTAATCTCCTCTTACATTAGCCACCTTTACCTCCTGCGTGGACAGTAATTACCTTTCTCACGTGAGCCCTCATTGCCTCTGACGTGAGCTTTCATTCCTTATTTCACGTGATCCGGTATTGCCTCTCACATGATCCCTCATTTTCGACAAGCAATAATTTTCTTAAAGGTTAAAAGTAAACGAGCTGTTAAAAAAAACACTAAAATGAGTGTGTTCAGGACAACTAATATATACAAATATCAGAAATATGACTTAGATAGTCAGAATTCTGAGGTAAGATTTTGCTAGGACACTTTATAAATACTTAGAAATATTCCGATGTTACCATTTTACTGTTTAAGGCGTTATTGTATAATTCTGACGCTTGTTCAATAGATATATTTTATTCAAAGTATTGCAAGAATACATTTTTTTTAAAGTCAACTACAATAAGTCTGTGTTGGTATAACAAAATAGGATTTGTGGCCGCGTTTCCGATCCGGTAGTGTTTTTTAAAAAAATATGTTGACGTGTCAAAATAACTTGTAAAAAGTTTTATTGAATAAAGTACTTCTGATTTCTGACAGTCAAAGATAGAAAATGTGTCCAGGCCGATACCGTCTGAGCTCAGATGCTCAGAATAAAATGTTGTTTACTCTTACTGTCTGAGTCAGACTTCTGAGATTATAATTTGTTCTGATTACATCCAATGTTTTGACAGTTAAAGATAGAAAATGTGTCCAGGCCAAAACCGGCTGAGCTCAGATAGAATAAAATTTTGTTTACTCTATCTGAATCAGATCTCTGTGATTAGAAGTTGTCCTGAAAACATTCAATGTTATTTATTGTTGTGGGAATACTGTATCTAATTTTATCGCTTATCAATAAAATCTGCTGATTTCATGTAGCGCGGTCGTGCTTTTGAGACTATGTGAAGTTGAATTACTTGAAATATATTGAACTGGCTTTATTGTGAATGACACAAGTAAACAAGGAAGCATATAGTGCTACAAGCGGCATTGTATTCCTATCAGTTAAAGAATCGTAAAATGTGTTTAAAGTACCGTAAAATAATAAATAGTTCATTGCAGTGAAACTTATAATTTTCGGTGCTAAAATTAAAGGAAACCTAATAAACCTACTATTTTTGTAAATCAGGCAATGTAAAGCGTTCCAGCCAGAGAGTATCTATGTAACAAATCGGATCGCTACTAACTTGCGGCTATTTAAGCCATATATTGATGCAATCTACGGCATTATAACTGAGAGGGATAAAGTACCGCTGGCGATACTATTTTAATAAACGAATTCTGTGGAGTGTGTTTTATGAGTAGTGTGACCGTTTTTTTACGTATGACATATTTTGTAAATAATATTTATAATCTGTCTTTAGTAAAAATATTTGTCACAAATTGTGTTTTATTTAATTTCTAAAATAAAAGTCCCGGGGTTTCTAAAAAAAAAATATACAGCTTTTCAAAACTCAATATCCCGTCATTTTAACAAACTAGATGTTTGAATTGAAAAAATATATTTTTTCAATTCAATATAACTCTTTACAATAACTTTAAAATAACAATATAATTCAATATAATACTTCTTTGAACTTCAAATATTTCTATTTAGCGAGAAGTGTCAGAGATGACCTGCAAGGTCAACCGGCTTACAGATTTTTATATAATATCTGAAGGAATACGAGTGAGTTTTCCCCGTGTTGGTTCCGGGCTCCTTTGAAGAATAGGCCAACTGCCGTTCTGCCAGGCAGGTCGTAAAAGGCGACCGAGTGACTAAGCGCGTCACTACCATCGTGACTACTAGGTTCTGCATTGTCTCGCCCGGGTCTGGTACCACCGCCTTACCTATTCCTGCCGCAATAGCGTCAGTGCAAGTCACTGTCGTGTTCCGGTTTGGAGGGTAAGGTAGCCGGTAAACTTATGCATGTGGCATTAGACCTCGCCACAAGATAGCTCCGCACCATTAACATCTTTGATGTCTACAGGCGATGGTTAACTCTTTCCATCAGGAGACCCATCTGCTTGATTGCTATCTTATGACAAAAAAAATAACTTCATATAATGGAGGTACAAGCTAATCAAACAGCCGTAGAATGACCTTTCATCAATACGGTGTGGAAGGAATATTTCTCTGTTGCGGAAAGCGCGATGGCAGAATGTGGATGCTGGCAATAAATTAAAGAGCTCATCAGAATCTCTCTATTATACAGTCGATAGAACATACATAGAGACCATGACATGTCTCTCCGGAGACTGAGTAATTCAAGACCGCTTGTAAGAGTAGGTTTTCGACATGGCATACAACTCTTTGTAGAATTTTATCATATTGGAGGATTAAAATAAAAATATGGAGCATCTCTCCAGTGAAAAGGTGCGAGAGTGTCAACGTGTTTTTTTTATATCATAAGATAGCAAACAAGCAGATGGGTCTCCTGATGGAAAGAATCAACAATTGCCTATAGACACCAAAGATGTTAATGGTGCGTTGCTATCTTGTGGTGAGGTCTAATGCCACACGCATAAGTTTACCGGCTACCTTACCCTCCAAACCGGAACACGATGGCGACAAGTACTGACGCTATTGCGGCGGGAATAGCGTCAGTAAGGTAAGTAAGTGGTACCTAACCCGGGCGAGACAATGCAGAACTCTACCACCTAGTAGCCATGATGGTAGTGACTCGCATAGCCAATCGGTCGCCTTTTACGACCTGCCTGGCAGAACGGCAGTTGGCCTATTCTTCAAAGGAGCCCGGAACCAACACGGGGAAAACGTGTGGCCGAATTTACGCTTTATAAAGCATAAGGACATGGCCAGGCGTAAAGTGTCGTCAATCACAATACCTTTAAGCTTGGCGTATAGATGGTAGGTAGAATATTTTTTCAGTAGCGTTCCAATCTTATCGGTAATCCCTTTAATATATTATGTAACTAGCTGACCCGCGCAGCTTCGCCCGCGAGTAGATTAACATGTCGTTTAGATTTTCATACAACTTTTATTCCCTATTTCAGTCTTTTAGGGGTTGATTTTTGAAGAAAAAAAATTAGCCTATGTTTGACCCCAGATCGTCAACTATTTCCATGACAAATTTTATGAAAATCGGTCCAGCGGTTTAGCCGTGAAAGCGTAACAGACAGGCTGACAGACAGACTTTCACATTTATATTATACTAGCTGTGCCCGCGACTTCGTTCGCGTGGAAAAAAATCTAAAATAAAAACCCGCATAGTTCCCGTTCCCGTGGGATTTCCGGAATAAGAACTATCCTATGTCCTTTCTTGGGTCTCAAACTATATTTGTACCAAATTTTATCCAAATCGGTTCAGTGGTTTGGTCGTGAAAGCGTAACAGACAGACAGACAGACAGACAGAGTTACTTTCGCATTTATAATATTAGTATGGATGGAAGTATGGATTCAGCCTTTTGGAGCTTGATTTTTGAAAAAAAAATAGTCTGTGTTTGACCCCGAATCTTCAACTATTTTCATGCCAAATTTCATGAAAATCGGTCCAGCGGTTTAGCCGTGAAAGCGTAACAGACAGACAGACAGACTTTCACATTTATAATATTAGTATGAAAGTATGGATGAATGCCGGCTGCCTTTCGACTATAGGATACCTAGCCTTTTTTATATAACGCTTAATGTTCTGCCTTTCTTTGTAACCATTTATCTTAAGTACATCCTGAACATGGTTTAGTTCAGGCTCCAGATGTTCGAAGCCGCATAAGTCAAATGTTTATTTATTAATGATGTGGCTACAGATTGTAAATGGTGGGGGTGATGATGAGATGACGCATTTAGATATCTGTCAGTGTGTGTATGTGGTTTTCTGTATACCAAGGAACTTCTATACGATAACTGGAATTATTACGAAGCAATATTTGAAAAATAAAAATGTACTTTATTTCGTTATTAATAAAGTTGATATTTGTTTTTTACTTAACAGAGGGGAAAAACGTTCTGAGCAAGACAACGACAAGAGTGGATGTTGTCCCTTTCTTGCAATTGCCAGTGTAAATAAAACTATCTGATGGTAGATTTTAATATATTCGGTAATCGTTAAATCCCTTTTATTTATACACGTCGATAAATACATTAGCATAAAATGTATTGTAATTAACACAGTGAGTTCTAAAATGTACTTATTTTTATTATTATGTAATTACTTATGTAATGCAAAAACTATTTCTCAAATCAGTAGAATTACTTAGGTAGTAATTTACAAACTACGCATGGCCGCACTTATATATGGCGATTGGCGCTTTATTTAGTAGAAAGAGACACACTCCACCCATGTCGTGGTACTCTTCGGAACGATTTTGAAGCGCGTGTGAACATTCCGGGTAGAATGTAACTTCCTTGCTGTATACACAGTGAGTTAAGGTCCCGTTTGGATATTTTCCATCGTCGACACTTGGTGAAACTGCATTTTGAAATAGATAATATGACAAATAAACTCACTTGAACTGGAAGTACAAGTGTGTAGAGTAGAACACAGAAGTACAAGTATGTTTGTCATATTATCTATTTCAAGGTTCTATTTGTTGTTAAAAGTTCATAATGCTGTCAGAGACGGTAAGAGAGGTGTTCTGAAATAGAGGAGCCTTGATGAAGGGGTTATTTTTAGTGAATAATGCAAAGGCTTATCTGTCTTCTGAATATGAAATGAGGCTGAGGATTGAACAACTCCGTTCTGAGACCCGCTCCAGAGAGTCTAAATTTCAGACACAAATGTAATACCTTAACATAGAGGTGTTACATGTTTGCTGGCAGCTTTGTCCGCTTTTAAACGTAGAATTTTATGTTTAGTCTTTTTCTATACTTCAAATTTGTAGATAGTCTTGCTTTTTCGCTGAGCTAAGACGGATGCCCAAATATATGGAAGTTTAGAAAATATCTTTTATTATTTTAATATAACAGTAAGAAGTAGTAGATCCTACGTACCTCTCAGTACCTAAATAATTAAGTAGAATTGCAGCAAGCGAAGTACAAAGTCCCCTAGAGCTCGAGGATCTTCACAAGTGGTGGAGCCGCCGTCGAAGAGTTTTACACAAGCCTATTCCGACTCTCATCCACCTTAGCCCGTGAAAGATTCACACGGTTTGTATATCAGAATTCTAGGCCCAGCCCTGTTTAATAAATTTTACAATTTGTAAATTGTGATTGTATATTACAGGCTAAATATCTATAAGTTTCTGTTTAATAAAGAACATAAGTTACAAGTTTATTATCGTGGAAAATATACAAAATTGTTAAATTATAAAATATACCTACAAAAATATATAATTTAACTAGGTACACTTTTACATATTTCTGTTTAATAAGCATTTTCTCTATTTACAGGTAACAATTAACATATTTGTAGGGAAAACTGTTTTATTGAACGCATAATTGTACATATTTTGTAAATTGTATTACAAAATTACATATTTTGTAAATTGTAATACAATTCCAACAAATGGACTCGTCTTGTATCAGAACTTTACAATTTCGTGTCTCAACCTAATAAGCAAGTTTTTTTTGCTATAAACAAAAAATGGAAAAACTTAGTTCTAAGGGCGGCTTACACCAAAATGCTTAAATGCATTTAGTCCCTTAAACATGTTTAGTAAATGTCAAAACGACTAAATATTTGAAAATTTTTGAATTTGTGAATCTCAATCAAAACTACATTTTATGTAATTTTTAATTTACAAATACTTTGTAGATACAAAGTATTTGTAAATCTACAGGCGTTTTCTACATACACATCTAAATGTTTATTAAACAGAATTTATAATTGTAATATTTGTAAGCTTTTTATGTGCAAAATTCTCACATAACTGTACAAGATCGTGGTCCCTGGAACAATTTTTTTTTACATTTTTTTGAACAGTTTTTTTTACGACGATTTTTCTATCTTCTTCTTCTTCTTTTCTATCTTCGAGAAATCTCGAATCGGGTAATTAATAAAGATGAAAAAGAAAATTTTAGAGTGTCGGACTAATAAAAGTTTCCACTCTACATGTAGGAAAAAGTAACCCTTAAATTATAATAATAATTTACAAGCTGTTGTGAAAAAAATATGTTGTTTTTAAATTGATTGATATTAATTTAAAAATTTCATAGTTCCGAATCTTTAGAGTGGGGGACTCGTCAGAAAAATTATGATTGAATATGTAGGAACAAAGCTTTTTTGTGTTTTTCATAAAATAATCAACCGATTAAAGTCAAAAATAATTATTGATATTAATAAATTTTTTTCCTCCACCGAATCAAAATTTTCAAAGCACCATAACTTTATTATCTAACCAATTTGAGATTTTTCGAAAACAGAAAAGATGATCAATTAAAGTAAATATTCGGAAGAATTAAGGGTAAGCTAAAATAAACTGAAACAATGAGATTAGCTTACGCATTTCATTCAATGAGGTCTGACAAAGGTGTAGTTCATGGAAGGCATTTTATTGGAACTTAAGTGGCGTAGTACATGCCTTGTCTATAACGTGTAGTAGAGTAGTTAGTACACCGAGGTCTTTGACTTCAAACTTATTGAAAAGAAAAGATCTAAATACATAATTAATGTTTATAATTTATTAAAATCCAATACCCTAAGATGCCCTCTACCAATTTTTCTATTCAACTGAACAGAGTGCTAGTGTGAGTTTTTCTTTTCGCATTCGATCGTGAGCGCGTTTCGAGTTTACTAGGAATTTGTATGTGATTTGTATAGCGCCACCTAGTGGTAAACTGGTTTCTCACGTTAACCACTAGGTGGCGCTGTACAAATCACATTCAAATTCCTAGTAAACTCCAAACGCACTCAAGATCAAATGCGAAAAGAAAAACTCACACTTAGCACTCAGTACACTGAGGTGGGATACACTGCCGTCAGACATCTCTTTACATGTTCATCAAACAGTCACTTTTTGTGAAGTGGTCAAAAACCATCCGGGACTCGTCTACATTGGGATGTGATTTGCAAAACGCGTCGACTTTAGCCCGTATTTCTGGTTTCATGTTGGGTACTCGAGCCTTGATCCAGGAATTTTCTGAAAAAATGCATCTTTAAAACAAACTGAAGTTCAGAGTAGGAGTTATATCTAATACCTTTAAACGAGCAATTCTTTTATATATATATATATATATATATATATATATATATATATATATATATATATATATATATATATATATATATATATATATATATATATATATATATATATATATATATATAGTTTTTCGGGTCAAGGAATCGATTATCAAGGTTCCAGGTCCAAGAAAAGCTTGGTTCCCAAGATATGGGTATGTGAAAAACCGAGCAAAGCTCGGTCAGCCAGATATTTATTTTAAACTGAGTAAAAAAGAGTATTATAAAATCTCAGATTATTTAGAAGACAAAAAGCCTGAGATTAATTGTTCCTCGTACCAACTCTTTGATTGCTCACACCGCTCGTATAAAAGCATTATTAACACTGGTGCGAATCTTTATAACTAAACCCAGATCTAAAAAACTACTGAACAGATTTTGATCAACCTTGAACTGTTATCTAAGTTAGAATATAACTGCTGCGGTCAAATTATTATATATAATATATAATAATTTGACCGCCCCGTTGGTCAAGTGGTTAGTGACCCTGACTACGCAATCGACGGGGCTCGTTTTCGATCCCCGACGGGGACAAGCATTTGTGTGATGAGCATAAATGTTTGTATTTCCGGGTTTGGGTGTTTATTAAATATATCCTAGTATTTATATATGTATTTCTATGTATTAGTATCGTTGACTCACACCCATAACACAAGCAAATAATTTGCTTACTTTGAGGTTAGATCAGTAAGTGTAATTTGTTCCGTGAATATTTATATTTATTTATATTTATAACTAATTTAAATCAAAATCCTTTCGATATGACTTTTATCCATACAAAAACAAACCACCGCATCCAGGCATAACATAGGCAAAATATATACTTCACTAAATAAAAATATGTAATATTTTTGGGTGTAATTAACTAAGTCGCGGGTGAGCACTAATCTATACAAATAATAAATCGTAGGAAAGTCAAAACTGTACATTGAATATTTTTTTAAAACAATACTTGGGGCGTGATCTACAATCGATATCGAAGCCAAAAATATAGTTTTTAGAATTTTTGTCTGTTGGTCTGTATGTATGTCCGGGGTAAACTCAAAAAGTACTGCATGGATTTATTTCAAATTTTGCATGAATATTACTAACAGGTCGGGTCAACATACAGGCTACATATTATCACGCTATCACCTACGGGGGAGGAGATGTGCGGAGTAAATGAAGTCCGCGCGAAGTCGCTGGCAACAGCTAGTTAAAAAATAATTGAAATTACCTAGCGGAGTATTGGTGGCATTGTCGAAAGTACAAGTATAAAATATTGCGTAATTGTCGTAGTCCGTATCTAACACATACACGGGATAGTTAACAGCAACTGAAATAATAACAATCAAAATAAGTTGTTCTCGAACAAAAAAAGATTTATTTTATTTATTTAACACTTTATTGTACACAAAACAGTTACAGTAAATATTAAAACAATATACAGATTGACTGGGGAGTTACCTTCGATATTTCTAGAAAGTACTCGGTACTAGATTCTCGTTAAAATTAAATAATAAAATTAGTGGCTTAATTTTTGACCAAAATTTCTGTAAAAATAAGTGAAATGAGGATATTATAGTCTCTAGTACTCGCTAGTCGACATCAAGGACATGCCGCCACTACCCCCCGCTATTCTGTGCTGATAGCGTGCAACGTGACAGGTGCGTCTGCGCGGTGTTCAAGTACGCCACAGGTAAATATAGGATTCTCGGTGTACTGTTTATTAAGTTTACTAAGAAGCATTTTAATATTTGTTTTTAATGTTATTTTTTCTCATCATATATGATCGCCAACTATCACGTCCTTAAATATTGAAGGTAATTCACCAGTCAGTCTGTATAGGGTCCTTCCAAAATAGGTGAATATATTTTAACACAGCGTTCCGTACCAACGTCTAACCAGAGATATTCAGCCAAAAAATAATTTGATTCAGGGGACAACTTTTTAATTTTTATATATTTTTTAACAAAATATTTTTCTCATAACGATTGACGTTTTTTTGCATAAAATAATCTACTTTCATTGCAAGCTGTGATTGCAAGAGTGAGTAATAAAGCCCTGTTTTCACTTTGATTAGTACGAGTGTGAGTGTTTAATGCAGGTGCTTAGTATTAAGATAAAAATACGGAAGACAGCCGTTGATCAGTGCGAGTGATAAGTAATTAGCATCTATTCACTTTTACTACGCTGATTACGAATTTTTGGATAGAACGAATGAGAACGAATTCTTCACGTATTTTTGGCTTAATACTAAGCATCTGCATTAAACACTTTATTTATGCAAAAAGGCGTAAGTCGTTATGAGAAAAAAATATTTTGTTCGTAAAAATCAAAAAGTTTTACTCTACTAAATGAAGTTTTTTTCTGGCGGATATCTTTTGTACTGAACGCTGTTTTGGAAGGACCTTATATATTAAAAGTTGAGCTTATCACATATTGAGATTTTTTTTTGCTAACGTATAAAGAAAACATTGAATAAAAATAGCCATTGTGCACAACATAAGCAACAAATATGACAGAAAAAAAACTAAAGAGAAGAGAAAAAACTTACATATTAAAAAAAAAGAAAACAAAATGAAAAATAATACACAAATTACGAATTTAACCTTCTAACTTAAATTACTTTCGCGTCAGATAATAATCATTCAATCGTGTTTTAAAGATTGACAGCGATTCGCTGGAACGAATGTTAGGTGGTAGTGGTTGTGACAGTTAGTTCCACAGCCTGACTGCATGAACAGAAAAGGGATCAGGGAAAAAAAATTGATTTGAAGGAAGATAAATGTAAGAGAGAACTGATATTAGCACGACAATTGCTCCTCGGGGAATGAAGAAATATTGTTTATTTCAGACATTTACATTGTTCATAGCATGAGAAAAATATATTAAACTACCCTCTTAAATAAGGCTCTCCATAAAGGGGAAGTCATGTTTAATACCATTTTCAGGATTTGATTCGTCAGAACACGATCTATCGTACTACAGAAGCGAGACAGCCCCAACATCATCTGAAGACGTTATTATATTGGATGCGCAGGTTATTTAGTGATCTTTTGTTGTGATTGGTTTTTTTTTTTTTTTTTTTTATAGAAGAGGGGGCAAACGAGCAAGAGGTGCACCTGATGGTAAGTGATCACCGCCGCCCATGGACATCTGCAATACCAGAGGTCTTGCAGTTGCGTTGCCGGCCTTTTAAGAATGAGTAAGCTCTTTTCTTGAAGGTCCCTATGTCGTATCCGTTCGGAAATACACCTGCCGGTAATTGGTTCCACCCCAGCCGGCGGTACAAAGGAATGTTCCAGTTTGTACCCCGGGTAGGAGAGGTAAGAAGTATCAGCCGGAGAAGATATCTGCGTCTCGGTCAAAAAGAGCAAAGCTGGCTTCGCCGTCTCGAGATGGTAGTGGACGGCGTTCAAGTTGGAATGAAGCCCCCTGACATTACAGAAATCCACAGTAAGCGTGGTAGGGGGTGCCATGGCTTTCTTGCCCTGTTTGCCCCGGACAGGGTTGTCTATGAGCGCAATTTTGCCCCCCCCAGAATACGCAGGGCAGCCTGAGCATCCATGACCAGGCTGGAATCCAGAGCACGGACGCTCAGGGGGGGATTCTCCACTGCTGGTGCTAGTGGTACCCCCCTGGGGTAGATTCTCTTTTGATTGCGCATTCATAGTGTGCGGGGGGGGGGGGGTTAGGCCTCCGGGACTCTCACAAACCAAACGAAACGCAGCAGCTGGGCTGCTACTTTACGTCGGTGTCAAGTGAGAGAGTGGTATCTCCCCGGGCGTGCCGGCCTATTCAGTTGCAAAAGCAGTATGGCACTACCACTAATTTGGTTGACTGACTGCACCGGTGTTAAATAATTTTTGTCACAAAAATTATTCCACCAGTGGGCGATGGGGTCGTCACATCCCTACGCCGGAAAACCTGGTTTACAGAGACCGAAAAAACTGGTTTACAGAGACCTAATCAAAAGGCCCAATCAAAAGTCATAAAATTGGGTGATTGCGAAATATTTTTGCTAGGTAGAGTTCTGTATTGTCTGTTCCGGTTCTGGTACCACTGCCTTACTTAATCCTTCCGCAATAGCGTTAGTGCTTGTCACTGTCGTGTTCCAATTTCAAGGCTTAGGTAGCCAGTAACTTATGCATTTAGTATTAAGACCCCGCCACTAGGATAGCAACGCTCTATTATCATCTTAGGTGTCTATAGACTACGTTTGTTTTTTTCGTCAGTATCAGGATCATCAGGTGACATTTGCTTGTTTGTTATCTTATGATATAAAAAAATACATTTTAATTGAAATTGGTATTTCTTCACCATACTTACTACTATCAACAAATGAATACAGCATTTTAGCAGTATCTCCAGCATCAGGGGCAAGTCTCACATTCATTTTTGTAGAAACAATCGTCTTGTTGATGATCTCATGCATTAAAGTGAACATTTGGTCTCCATCTGTGCTGTAATCAAATATGACGCAGTCCGCTCCCTTTTCCAGAGAGCATTTGTCATATCTCGCGACTTCATACCATCGACCTGTACAATACTGTAACAATCAATATTATAAATGTGAAAGTTTGGATGTTCGGATGGATGGATATTTGTTACTCAATCACGCAAAAACTACAAAACGGATTTAAATGAAATTTGGCACACAGATATATGATGACCTGAAATAGCATATAGACTACTTTTTATCCCGGAAAAATTAGGTAATCCCGCGGGATTCACCAAAAACTTTTATAATACAACGGACTGCGCGCTGCAGCTAGTCAATCATATTTTTTATTGTTTATGAAATGAACACATACCTACTATTAATTTGATGATATACATTCATTAAATACTAGATAGACAATCTTATTGTACATGCATATTGTCTCAGAATAAGCAACTTTAAGAGCAGACATCGTGAAATCTTCCTAAGATTCGGCTCGTTAAACTATGAAATGGTAGGCAGGGCCATGGGAGGTGGTGGGCTTGACCCTTACTCATCAAAAAAGAAAAAAAATGCGTCTTTTGAAAAACGCATGCTAAGGCCTAATAAATGTAACATTTCATTTAATGAAACATAGATTTGATCTGTGATTATACATATAGGTACATGTATAATCACAGATCAAATTTATGTCGAAAATTGAAATAACAAAATAGGATGGCCATTTGCTTAATATACACAAAACAATATAAAAGAGTATGTACAATGATTGTAAGTTTACCCTTTTAATATTGAAATTCTTTACGGTGTCGACGACTGGACAAGAGTTGGACCCCGCGCTAACACCGGCCAGGATAAACAGAAAACAAGCGAGATATAACATTATTATTCGAGACTGCTGGTTGTGAGCAAATAATGAAGAATATTGTGCAAAATCCGTGCTTAAATACTCAGTTATTTAAGCACTTAAAACGTAAAAACCATCTAATTATCTTTTTACAATAATAAAAAGTTAATTATCACAAATCATCACGCATTAAGTTTAAATAATATTTAAAGACCTTATTATAAAGATATTTCCAAAATACAAGGAAGTAGTAGTTTTGTAACGCTTGGACCGGGTTTAGGACCATAAAGCTATATTATATCTGGAGGTAACACTTCTAATACCTACTTGAAATCAAATTTTAAATATTGCTGTCACCTTCTGAGGTTTCACCCTCTCTTTCTAACACAGCTGTATAAAAAGAGATGGCGAGACTTCATAGACAGAGATATAACGTAAATATTTGTTTCAAATAATTAATACGAGTGCTAGCTCCACCTTAACCTAATACTTAATGATTGGGACTACCGCCTAACTTATTTCTGCCGCAATGGCGTTAAAACTTATCATCGTTGTCGTGGGTGCCGCCAGGATTATTTTCATAGAGGTGCATCTGCATCTAAACATTATACTACCAATATAAAAATATACCGATTTAAGTAGATAAATGTACTGACAAATTGTTTGTTAACGTGATGAACAATTATCACTACATATTATAAAACAAAGTCGCATTCTTTGTCTGTCCCTATGTCCCTATGTATGCTTAAATCTTTAAAACCACGCAACGGATTATGATGCGGTTTTTTTTGATAGATAGAGTGGTTAAAGAGGAAGGTTTATGTGTATAACAACATTCAATATAGAGTCGAGAAATACTGCAATTTTTGAGTTTTCTGATGTCATGTCGTAAATAATTACATTTTTTCCGCTTACATTGCAAACGCTGGCTAAACCCTACGAGATTTATCAAAATAATGTACAAAGTATTTGTACACCTTGAAAAGGTCTACAGAAAACTCCGCGATGGTATATGTCTATCTCTTATGGATAACCCACATTAGCATTTTTTATCATTTACTTTTTAAGAGAAATAATGGCTTTTTTTTCGAAGCAATTTTAAGCAATACAGCACTAATCCTTATCCAATTAAATACCTTAAATATATTGCGGATTTAATATAGAGCAATATAGCTGTTTACAGCATGTAATTTAAATGAATATTTTTAAGATATTACAGATTTAATTTGAAATGCAGGGGCATAGCGATTGCGGGGTTACCGGCCGGTCGGGCGGCGCGCGCGCGGCGTGTTCTGAAACCGCTGGGAAACGTGTTAATTTTCGGATAAATAAATCGACGGGCCCCAAGAACAAAATCGTATCTAAAATTACCAAATTACAATATGTTTGTTTGTGGGAATACATTGTAGATGATGTTCACTTGAGTATTTCCACAAAAAAGACCAATAAATATAAAAAGTATATTTGTAGTGTGTTTAATGCGAATTTTATTATAAAACCAATTTAGTCTGATCTCTCCATAAGATTTTATTCTTGGGACCCGTCTTTAATATAGGACTTCAGCTGAAAATCAAAATTTAGTACATTCTTTTTTTTTACTGAAAACTGAAAATCAAAATTTAGTACATTCTTTTTTTTACTAAATATCACCATATAAAAATCATGTGGATGATTAGAAATAGTACTAACAAATTATTTGTTTTAGAGATTTTTAGCCTGTTTTCGGAATTTTATATGATCAAGTAAAGTACATTCTATCATGTAATAAGTGAGCACATTCCTTAGATATATATCTTCAGGTATATCGTATAATTTTTGTAAAATTGTTATTTAATAATCAATGTAAAAAAACGTGATTTAGTAAACCAGTTTTTAATTTCCCACTACATATATAGATAAGGAAGATACTGATTTTACCTCGATTTTCGAAAATCGAGTTTTCACCAGATGTCCACGTTTTGAGGTCCCAGGAATCTTTTCCGACTATTTTCACGCTGACGTTAGTATGTCTGTGTGTGTGTGTATGTGTGTATGTAAACATGTCATAACTTTTGAACGGCTAGACCGATCGAAACGCGGTTGATGGCATTCGATTGGATTCCGCTTAACTTAGATTCCTGAAAATTTGAACCGATTCGGTCTAGAAGATTTAGAGAAATTTTGAAAAAACACCAAAAGAAACAGTATTTTTTAATATAACTACCAGATTTACGTAACGAGTACAAAAAATAATCAGCTATATTCCTCAAAAATCTACGTCTAATACATAAATTGCATCAAAATCGGTTTATCCGTTTGGGTGTAATCGTTTACGAAAAATTTTGAAAAAACTGTGTTTCCGACATAGCTTCAAACTTTTTCAACCAATAATTTTTTGGTGTTCTACGATATTTTAGTTCTAAAAAAACTTCGTCAAATGCCGTTTCAAAAATCAAAATCGAATCTAATTCTCAAAACTTATAGCTTTTTAAAAATAAAATTATGTTGTTCTTAGCAAACTTACTTAATTTTTTATTTAAATAACTTTCAAGTTTCAAGTTAATTTACCGATTGACTTAAAAATATTATCAGCTTTTGTTCTTTAAAAACTGCATCAAATACCGTTAATTTAATCAAAATCGGTCAATTTGTTTGGGATTTATCAATGAAGAAAATTAAAAATAAATTTTTTTTAGACATAACACCGAAATGTGTTTCAACCTATCGGTTATTTAGCTAAAACAATATTTTAGATCTCAAAAATTGAGTTGAATACCATCATCGTTTTCAAATATACAGCTTTTCAAAAATTAATAATACTGCTTTTTCAGTTCAATCATCTATTTAACAAAATAGATGATTGAACTGAAAAATCTATGCTTATAGTTTTTACTCTTTTGAGCTTAAAATACGTTTATTTAGTGAAAAGTTTTAGGGATGGCCCGCAGGGTCAACCATTTACACATTTTTTCGCCTTAATAAATCGCAGGGTCAAACCTTCAACGTTGCAGGCTTAGATTTGAGCGTTGACTGTTTTTCACATGACCAACTCATATGTCACTCTTTCAAGAGTAACCTCTAAAGAAAACATGTTTATATTGTCTAATGACCAGAAAGCTGTGAACGTTGTATATGAAGACATTTTGTAATATATTAATGGAAAAAGTAAAAGAAATAGGTAAAAATGTAAAAACTAAAAATGTAGTACCTATATGAATTTAGATGTTCCAAAAATAGCAGGAAATTTAGATGTTCCATAGATAGCAGGAAATCTTCATGGTATAAGGAAAGGGGAATTGTTTGCGGGCCACGGGCAGTAATGAATAAATCAAAACTACTACATTGATTTTAATAAATTTTTTTTGTCACTGAGTGACATAGGCTGTATTTTTTATAGCCGTGCGAAGCCGGGGCGGGCCGCTAGAATTTTAATAAATGTTGACCTTGAAATTCCTAAATTGAGGTATTTAAAGATCAAGCAGCAAAATCTATACAATATAAGCATAGATCTTTTCAAAGAGCTCAAAAATATAAAAATGACAGTATTTTAATTTTCGAATTCAAATCAAAGTCGATCGTCTTTATTTTAATATCGATGATTCAAATGGTGTTGAATGCAATTTTTGAGCTCTACGATGGTTTCTTAATATGTTGAAGTAATGTTAAAAGAACATTTTGTTCAAAAGTATTCGTCATTGATAAATTCCATACGTATAAAGTCAAATACTGTAAATCGGATTAAAACGTATTGATTAATACGTTTTAATCCGATTTACAGTATTTGACGCAGTTTTTAAAGTAAAAGAGCTGATATGATTATTAAATAAATTGGAATATTAAGCTGGAAGTTATTTTAATAAAAATATGAAGTAAGTTTGTTGTCAACAACATAATTTTTATATTTGAAAGGCTGTAATTTTTGAAAATTTGATTCAATTTTGATATCTGAAACACCATTTGACGCAGTTTTTGTTTTCAAAAAGAACACGGTCGAACATCTTTTGCTTATCTTTAGGAGTGATAAATATATTAGATACTTAAACTAGAATAATTTTCTACGTTTTTTAAATTAATAAAATAAAATATATCGCTAGGAATAATCATTAAAAAATATCAGACTTTAATTTTATTGACTTCTATCATATTTTAGTGTTTACCATAATAATATTTATTTGCCTAAAATGTGCGTACAATAATAGGTGTTAAAAGTAAAACGTTCTACACATTTAGTCAAAGTATTAACATGCAAATTTTAACCAAAATTTAATTACATTTACATAAAAACACCAATCATTATTTAGATCATATTTTTCATTATAAGTATCAAATATAAAATAATCTCTGTTTGTGTACTGAAGAATAGTTTGAAGCTAATTTTTACTTTATTTTAAGTGTGTTGACAAAATCTTAGCTTAGAATTCTGTCAATCTAACTTAGGTTTCTGATATTAGCAGCACTAAAGACGCCCAATAACACTTATACATAGACTATAAAGAGAGAACAATGTTTACGTTAAGGCGAGGTATTTCGACGCGCATCAATTCTATAGAAAATGGGTGGCGCGGTATAAGAAACGTGCTAATTTTCGGATAAATAAATATAGAATATCACCTGAAAACCAAAATTTAGCACATTCTTTTTTGTATTTACAACTAAATATCATCACGTAAAAAATCATGTGGAAGATTAGAAATATGATTAACAAATTATTTGTTTTAGAGATTTTTTTAGCCTGTTTTCGAATTTTATATGATTGAGTAAAGTACATTCTATCATGTAATAAGTTAGCACATTCCTTAGATAAATCTTCAGGTATATCGTGTAATTTTTGGAAAATTGTTACAAAAAAAATGTGTTTAAACAAAAAAGTTTTTTCCCGTTTGTCGCGATGCCTCGCCTTAACCATACCTAAATTCCAATATTATTTAGCTACTATTCCCCAAGTTTAAAAAATATTTACTAAATACGATTAAGTTAAGGAGTTGATATAGAATCTTACGGAATATATTAAACTTTAAGGTAGGTAATAACGATGTATGAAGTCTTGTCCGCGTTCTTTTCGTCAACAATAAGTCTCGCACGGATAAACCAATTTTGATGCAATTTGCTGCATTGGACGCAATTTCTTAAGGCTGATTAGATTTTGTAATGAATCAGTACATTAATGAGGAAGTTATTTTAAAAAATATTGTTTCACCGAATTGTTTTTGAGATTTTTAAAATACCTAAAAAATCTAGGTCAAATCGCTTCAGATTTTCAGGAAGTTTAATGCCATAAACCACGTTCGGATTTGTCAAGCCATTCAAAGCTTATGAGATGTTTACATACATACATTCATAATACACAAGCGCCAATCTAGTCATTTTCGGAACTGTTATTTATTGTTTACAGCCAGACTCATGTTCAGTTTGAATCTCATATATTGTCCGTACTTTAACCCCTACCCCATTACTTAACCCATAGTATTTTTAGGGCCTTTGTATGGAGAAAACTCCATACAAAGGGCCAAAAAATACTACGGGCTATTAAGAGTTACTGAGAATAAAATAAAATTATGAAATGAAAATTTGAATCCAGCAAACAAATATTTGAAGCATTCCGACATCAAAATGGTATGGAAACACAAAAAAATAATGAAATAGTAAAGATAATGATTATATAGTATGATATTATAATCACAATTAAAGGAAAAAATAATTGCATTTTTAAAAATAAAACTTTGAAATTGACACTAATTAATGTTGTAATAAAAATAAAGTACTTGTATCAATAAAAAAAAATAACAAACGTCATCGTTATATATCTATACTAGCGGCCCGCCCCGGCTTCGCACGGGAAAAAAATGATTAAAATCGATCCAGTATTTTTGATTTATTCATTACTACCCGTGGCCCGCACGCGTTAAATTTGGAGTAAAACGATTCCCCTTTCCCTATGAAGATTTCCTGCTATCTTTGCAATATCTAAATTCATATAGGTACTACATTTTTAGTTTTTACATTTTTACCTATTTCTTTTATTTTTACAATTAATATATTATGGAATGTCTTTATATACGACGTTCACAGCTTTCTTGCCATTAGACAATACAAATATGTTTTCTTTAGAGGTTACTCTTGAAAGAGCGATATATAGTTGGCCATGTGAAAAGCAGTCAACGCTCAAATCTAAGCCTGCAACGTTGAAGGCTTGACCCTGCGATTTATTAAAGCGAGGCATCAGGACAAACGGGAAAAAAATGTGTAAATGGTTGACCCTACGGGCCATCCCTGAAACTTCTCACCTAATTAAGGTATTTTAAGCTCAAGAGTAAAAAATATAAGCATAGATTTTTCAGTTCAAACATCTATTTTGTTAAAAATGACAGTATTATTAATTTTTGAAAAGCTGTATATTTGAAAACGATGATGGCATTCAACTCAATTTATGAGATCTAAAATATTGTTTTACCTAAATAATCGATAGGTTGAAAAATTTCGATGCTATGTCAAAAAATATTTTATTTTTAATTTTCTTCATTGATAAATCCCAAACAACCCAATTTTGATTAAATTAACGGAACAAAAGCTGATAATATTTTTAAGTCAACCGTTAAATTAACTTGCAAAGTTATTTAAAAAAACTTAAGTAAGTTTGCTGAAAATAACGTATGAAAAGCTATAAGTTTGAGAATTAGATTCGATTTTGATTTTTGTAACGGCATTTGACGTAGTTTTTTAAGTACTAAAATATCATAGAACACCAAAAAATTATTGTTTGAAAAATTTCGAAGCTATGTCGAAAAACACTTTTTCAAAATTTTTCGTCAACGATTACTCTCAAACGGATAAACCGATTTTGATGCAATTTATTTATTAGACATAGTTTTTTGATGAATAGAGCTGATTAGTTTTTCTACTCAATCGGTACATTAATCTGGAAGTTATATTAAAAAAATACTGTTTCGTCAAAATTTTTTTGGTGTTTTTTCAAAATTTCTCAAAATTTCCTGGACCGAATCGGTTCAAATTTTCAGGAAATCTAAGTTGAGCAGAATCCAACCGCGTTTCGATCGGTCTAGCCGCTCAAAAGTTATGAAATGTTTACATACACACCTACACACACACACACATATACACACACACACACACACATACACACATACATACATACATACAGACAGACATACTAACGTCATTGTGAAAATAGTCGGAAAAGATTCCTAGGACCTCTAAACGTGGACATCTGGTACTCGATTTTCAAAAATCGGGGTAAAATCAGTAACTACATACGGTGTGGGAAGTTTGTTTTTCAAATAGCCTATGGCACTCAGTGAAAAAAAAAAAAGTAAAATGAAAAGTAAGTAAGTAAAGTAAAAAACTGGTTTGCTAAATCACGTTTTTTACATTGATTGTTAAATAACAATTTTACAAAAATTATACGATATACCTGAAGATATTATCTAAGGAATGTGCTAACTTATTACATGATAGAATGTACTTTACTTGATCATATAAAATTCCGAAAACAGGAAAAATAATTTGTTAATACTATTTCTAATCATCCACATTATTTTTATATGGTGATATTTAGTTAAAAAAGGAATGTACTTAGAAATTTTGGTTTTCAGCTGAAGTCCTGTATTTATTTATCTATATTATAAGTCCTATATTTATTTATCCGAAAATTAACACGTTTCCCAGCGGTGTCAGAACACACCGCGCGCGCGCCACCCGACCGGCCGGTAACCCCGCAACCGCTATGCCCCTGCATTTTAAATCTGTAATATCTTCGAAAATATTCATTTAAATTACATGCTGTAAACGGCCATATTGATCTATATTAAATGAACAATATATTTAAGGTATTTAATTGGATAAGGATTAGTGCTGTATTGCTTAAAATTGCTTTGAAAAAAAGCCATTATTTCTCGTAAAAAGTAAATGACAAAAAAATGCTATTGTGGGTTATCCATAAGAGATAGACGTATACCATCGCGGACTTTTCTGTAGACCTTTTCAAGGTGTACAAATACTTAGTACATTATTTTGATACATCTCGTAGGGCTTAGCCTGCGTTTGCAATATAAGCGGAAAAAATATAATTATTTACGACATGACATCAGAAAACTCAAAAATTGCAGTATTTCTCTACAATACATTGAATGTTATTATACACATAAACCTTTCTCTTTATTCACTCTATCTATTACAAAAAACCGCATCATAATCCGTTGCGTAGTTTTAAAGATTTAAGTATATATAGGGACATAGGGACAGACAGAGAAAACGACTTTGTTTTATACTATGTAGTGATTTACATATAATAAAACTGTAAGAGGTCGATTTCTGTACATTGAAGATATTTGGATTATAGAAGATTTTTGGAAGATGCTCTTTAATCGACACTGAAGCGAAAAATATTTTTTTTTCTGTCTGTCTGTCTCTCTGTATCATGGCCGCGCAGCACGCCGAATCTACTGAATTTAATTCATTAACCTGCAGTTTGAAATCCTTTATTATTCTTTTGTTCAAAAGTAAGTACTATAAAGATTACCCTTAAAAATTTCAGAGTCATGAGTTTTATGATTTAGAAATTACAGACATCACAATTTTCAACGATTTCCGGGTGGTAAGTCCAGTTGAACGTTACACCCGGAATGTATACAAAACCTTTGAACGTACGGCTCATTATAAGTTAGCGTTATCATTTCATAGTGTTTACTTTGTATAATGGATATAACCCGAGAGAATCAGTTCTAGAATGTATACTTTTTTATTAAAATGTTATAAATGCAATTATACCAGCTTAAAAATTAGTAAAATATGTGTAAAATATAAACCTAAACATTTTATTTATTTATATAAGAATAATAATCAGGGCGAGCGAAGCGAGCCCTACACTAGGCGACTTTCTATGCACTTTTGTGGTACATTTTACTGGAAAAATATCGCACTTTTAAGTTTGAGCTTTGACGTGGCAGTTTAAATTCATGTCGAAATATGTTCTAAAATTAAAAAAAACATTTTATAAACATTAAAAAAAATAGAAGATATATGTTGTATTAGAATTTTTATTACTACTAACGCCATCTATTACAAAACTTACGAATTAAAATGCTACAAAGCTACACTAAGCGACATTGGTACATTTTACTGAAAAAATATCGCTTTTTTAGGTTTGAGCTTTGGCTTGGTAATTTTAATTCATTTTTATTCACTCCATTTTAATACAATATTAATCTATTAATACTCTTGTACTTTTTAACTTCCTGCTACGTATGTCGATAAGGAAGTTACTGATTTAGTAAGTAAAGTAAGTGTTTTCTTGCTGTTTTTTGTGACTAATTAATTGTGTAAAGTAATTGAGACATTTCAATATTTCTTAGAACTGAAAAATCTATCCTTATAGTTTTTACTCTTTTGAGCCTAAAATATCATAATTTAGCGGGAAGTTGCAGGAATGGCCTGCAAGGTCAACCGTTAACAGATTTTTCACAATATGATTACTGTGAAACAGTACAAGTGTATTAATTGATTAATATTGTATTGAGATCAATTTCCAATCTTATCCCCAGCGTAAAAAGCTAAAAAAATGTGTTTTTCTTTATAAGATCAACTTTCGTTTTTAATACCCATTTTCCTTGAAAACTCTTTTACAAGAAAGTAACCATAAATAAAAATTGATTTCTATCAATATTAGACTTTAAGGGCAAAGTGGTGCCGCGGGATGATCTTGATTGTAGGTAGACTGTACTATATTAAAGGTAGATCAGAAAATATGGTATAAAATATGTAGATAACCTTTATATTTGTTCTGTGTAGATAACATTGATAATTATAGAAATCGTGTTTTTAATAAATTAAGAAAATTTTAAAGAATTTTTCTTGTAAAGTACAAAAAAAAAATTTAGTCCTAGAAACATGTTTTTCTTTATTTTGGTTTTATTTTGCTGCGCCCCCCTAGACCAAAGCCTGACGATATAATGTTTGGGTGAAAATACGCTTAACACAAAATTTTAGTAAATAACCTTTATATTTGTTCAGTATAGATAACATTGATAATAACAAAAATCGTGTTTTTAATAAATCAAGAAAATTTTAAAGAATTTTTCTTGTAAGTACTAAAAAAATTTAGTCTTAGAAACAAGTTTTTTTATTTTGGTTTTATTTTCCTGCGCCCTTCTAGACCAACGCGTGACGACGCCTTTGATGAGAATATAATGTTTGGGTAAAAATACGCTGGCTTTTTTAGGTTAGATAATTATAAATAAAGTCCATACATTAAAAGACGTAATTCTCATAAAAATTCTTTCCTAAGAATATTACAAGGTAGTGGCCGCGTTTCCGTAGTAGTTTTTTTATAAAAATATGTTGACGTGTCAAAATAACTTAACTTAAAAGTTTTATTGAATAAAGTACTTCTGATTTCTGATTATAACTTTGCGAGCCCTTACAAAGCTCTGCTTTTTGCTAGTTATAATATATTTGAAAATAAAACAGGTCATTTTTCAGGTTTTTGCTAATATCTCAGAAAATATGCATCTAAATACTAATAGAATTTATTCTTTATAAAATTTAACGTAAGGATAGGCTATTGCAAAAATTCACTAGGTGTTTTGTTTTTACATTGCATAACGTAAAAAAGGATAAAAAAGTATCTATACGCCCATATCCCGGAATACGTAGGCAGAGGTACAAGAAGTGTACCCACGATTAGCCGAAATTACTATCTCACACAATGTGATAGGCGGCAAGCCTATTGCCAACCGAGCCCTTTCCAATCCCGGGCAACGTTGTTTTATCATAAAACTAAAACAGCATATTTTGTTTGCCTGACCCGGGAATCGGACCCGGGACCGCCAGACAACACGGTAAATATTTCAAAATTAGATACATCAATCTTTTAATATGAATGAAACTTCTGCAAAGTGTAAATGTTAAAGTGCCTAAGCTACTTAGCTCCTACACGGTCAAAATATTATCCATACATATAATAAAATCGTAGCAAAGTCAAAACTGTACATTGAATATGTTTTTAAAAGAATACTTGGGGCGTGATCTAAAATCAATATCGAAGCCAAAAATATAGTTTTTAGAATTTTCGTCTGTTTGTCTGTATGTATGTCCGGGGTAAACTCAAAAAGTACTGCATAGATTTACTTCAAATTTTGCATGAATATTACTAACAGGTCGGGTCAACATATAGGCTACATATTATCCCGCTGTCACCTACAGTGAAGGGGCTGTGCGGAGTAAACGAAGTCCACGCGGACGAAGTCGCGGGCAACAGCTAGTATGATATAAGTTGATGATACGGCTACCGTGTCATCCGCCATGTATAAAAAGGTTTATTGTTTTACGCGTGTGTAGACTTGATTCATTCAATTGAAACAAAACCATAGGTGTATACGGAAAATTACGTTGTTTCGAGTGGTTTTTGAGTAGGTTTACTGTTTTGCTGAAAAGGGAAGGTGAGTAACTTTTTTATTCAAAGTGCTAAGTGTGAGTTTTTCTTTTCGCATTCGATCGTGAGCGCGTTTCGAGTTTACAAGGAATTTGTATGTGATTTATACAGCGCCACCTAGTGGTAAACTGGTTTCTCACGTTTACCACTAGGTGGCGCTGTACAAGTCAAAATAATATATTTGCTCTGTTATGTCGATAATCGGTGTTCATATTTACGAAGTAGTTCAGAGTGCAGCGACTTTTGTTTAAGAACCCGTTATCGTAGGTTAACGGGGTTTTAGTGTTATGAAACATATGTAGTCTAAGCGACGGTTGCTATTGTTACAGGCTTAACATTTTAACAACATATAAATTTATTTTAATCAATTAATTAATTTATTTATTTATTCAGAAAACCACCAGCGTTACATGATTACAATAAATTAGCAAAAAACAGTGCTTTGTAAAGGCTAGCTAAGTTATACTACCTAGTAATATTGTTAGGAAAGTATTTTTATGAGAATTACATCTTTTAATGTAAGGCCTTTATTTATAATTTTCTAACCTAAAAAAGCCAGCGTATTTTTACCCAAACATTATATTCTCATCAAAGGCGTCGTCACGCGTTGGTCTAGAAGGGCGCAGGAAAATAAAACCAAAATAAAAAAACTTGTTTCTAAGACTAAATTTTTTTAGTACTTACAAGAAAAATTCTTTAAAATTTTCTTGATTTATTAAAAACACGATTTTTGTTATTATCAATGTTATCTATACTGAACAAATATAAAGGTTATTTACTAAAATTTTGTGTTACGTAACACAATTCAAATATTTAGGCAGCTTAATTACTAATGACTCCAGGTGTACCGAAGATATAGTTTCAAGAATAGCTATGGCCAAAAGACACCGACACCGACACCGACACAAACACCGACACCGACACCGACACCGACACCGACACCGACACCGACACCGACACCGATTCTGATACAGATACTGATACAGATAACGATACCGATGCCTCACTTTCTCTGTCTGTCTATCTGTTTGTCTGTTTATCTGCCTGTCTCATCTGTTACGCTTTCGTGGCAATGCCTGCTGCTAAAGTGATCTTAATGAAATTTGTCAAGTAGAAGAAGCCGGGGCGAAAGATAAGCCATTTATTTAAAAAATCAACCCTTAAAAATAAAAAATCAAAGATTATATGAAATTTCTTAAATGGATGACAATAGTCTCCGGATAAGTCAAGGTCAGCTAGTATACTGATACATGACGCAATTTACAACACTATGACTGATAAGGATGTGTTGTAAGACACTCGAGTCCTGAGTCTTATGATAATGGGACTTGAGTTCTTTTCGAGTTCATAATATTTATATGGCGTGCAAATGTTTAAAAATATAATAATATTCTATGAAATTAAAAATGTTGAGTTGATTTCTTTACAACTACATGGGGCACACTAAAAGTTTTGCACTTCTAGCTAATCTGAACTATTTGAATTTCGAATATTATATTTTTAAAACGTTGCAACCTTCTAAGTAATAAAAAAAACAATTGGCGAGAAATGATTTGTCAATTGTTTTTTTTATCACACATTAAAGTTCTACGTACTGTTATGAGCAAACCTTATATGAAGTAAACGCATATGCAAGCATTATGTCACTTCAATAAAACTGATTTTTATGTTAATTTCCACAGTCTTCCTCCAGATTTTGTCCGGTTAACACATAACTTTGTAAATATCAAGCAGTGTGAATATACATTAGTTTCAGCCGAATTAAAGTGTTTTTTTTAAAAAGGACTAACAGGCCGCCATCCTTACAATTTTGGTGTCAGAAGTGGTATATCCTGGATTCCGAATTCCCAGGATAATTTAGGTGTTAGGCGTCGCGATTTTCGAATTCCGCCTGACAACCATTTTGTGGCCCTGTGACTTTAGTCTTTAGCTACGTGCTAGTTCGCCGACGGTAAGCCTTGGCACCGTATGCCTAAGCCCGCGCTACTGCACCCTGTGGTCGACGAGTAAGTCTTGAGCATCATCAGCCAAGCCCGCGCTACATCACCACATCACCTACTTCGCGCTGTCAACTTTGATCGACGTGTAAGTCTCCGCTCTATAGTGTGAGCCCGCATCACCTCGTACTGCTTAATTCATCATCGACGGACAAGAAGACTCGTCATCATCACCGAACCTATAAAACGAAAGGCATGTCAACGTGACCTCGACGGAACTGCAATACGACTCCGTGAGTCGCCGTGCCGGTTACTCGAAGCTGTCGCCGGGGACATTCGCTGCGCTCTGCATTCTTCGTTGCCATGCACAATACCTTCAAGGTTAAGATGTTCCTGCGGTTCGTGATTATTTTTCTGTGAGTTTTATTTTTTCCAATTTAAAGTGTAAAGTGAATTTTCATTTAAACATCAAGATTTTATTTTTCAAGATTTTATATTCCTAGATTCAGAACTTTTATTAGAACATTATTTCAGAGTTTTTAAATAACTTTTAAAGTCATATAAATAATTTACTACTTATACAATTTTATACAATCTTATTGCTAACTTATATGATATTAATTTACATTTTCTATAATTTTTCTATTTACGTTTTTGTGTGTATTTTTCTGATGTTCTGTACAGCTTTTTAATCTACAATTATTGATGTTTAAATTTAATAAAAAAGAACAGACTACTGAAGTCGATACTAATACCGACTCAGACAGTTCTCTATCGAAACCATTATCTCAAAGGAAAAAATTAAACATGAGTGATAAAATTACACTCTCTGTTCTTACCAAATTCATTAAACCATATAACGGGGATCGGGAATCCCTTCCCGCGTTTTTAACCAATTGCGAAAGTGCAATTTCTTTAGCGAGTACAGACCAACAGAACTTTTTAGTCAAATATATCGTGTCACAACTTGAGGGCAAGGCTCAGTTAGCTTGTTGTTTGAAAAAATTCGATAATTGGCTTGAAATCAAACAGTTTTTAAAGGTAACTTTTGGAGAAAAAAAGCATTCAACACACCTTTTAGTAGATTTACAAAACTGCAAGCAATTACCCAACGAAGATGTGACACAATATTCTTTAAGGATTGAATCCTGCCTTACGCGGCTTCAGTCCGATATTCATTACAGTTATGAAAATGAAAAGGAACTTATGGGCAGACTCGCTGCCATGGAAGATTTGGCTTTAAACACATTTTTATTAGGTATGAACTCAAACTTCTCACACATTGTGCGCTGCCGGAATCCTAAAGGACTTTCCGAAGCGATCACTCATGCCATTGAAGAAGAAAAACTGTTTAAGCTATCTAAACTATCTCAACGACCTTCTTCTTCCTCTAAACAATGTTCAATATGTCGAAAGTTTGGCCATAGCTCTTCCGATTGTTTCAAAAATAAATCTAAACATTCTTTTACAAACTCTTACCACGTAAATTCGAATTTAAATCATCGTAATAATTACTCTAATAATTCTACAAATAAAAATAGTTACGCCTCGAATCAAATATGCGCGTATTGTAAAAATCGTAGTCATTTAATAGGCGATTGTCGGAAGCTTAAATATAAAAACAATAATTATATGCACCGCGATCTGCCACGCAACGTGATACCTTCAAGTTCACGGTCGCCGACGAGCAATTCGTCTAATCATAACGTTACCAATAACAATTCTAATATACACGTTATCTCTAACGAAGATAATTTAAACTAAATTCGGTTTCGGTGCCGTGTCTACCGAAACCTTTTGCAATTCGTAACGACACGAATAGTTCTAAGACAACAAAAAACTACGGCAAAAAGCCTAAATCTAATGAGTCTTTAAAGGGGTCTAAAGGACATTCTTGTGGTCAATTCACGGTTGCACAAGATGTACCTTCTGTTTATTCTATAAACTCTAATTTTAATAGGCTTCAATCCTGTGTTCCTAAATTATTTTCCGCACAGGCTAAGGTAAAGACAATGACTCATAATAGCTGTGTTCCTAAGTTATTTTCTACACAGCGTAATGGACGATCAGAGATTTCTCAACCTTGTGTTTCTAAATTATTTCCTGCACAGGTTAATGAAAATACAGAGTATTCTAAGTCAAATAATTATGTTAATGTCTCTGACGTCACTCTTAAGAAATCATTAAGGTTCTCGAACCTTTCGCAACGCAACCCTTTATCTCGTGAAAAATCGAGTTCTTTTTCAAGGGATTGCTCTTATAATAAAACGTATTCTATAAATAACGTAAATAACAAAGTTTCTCTTCCTCATGTTTATCTAAAAACCAATATGAATGATAAGCCTCTATGTTTATTAATTGATACTGGTTCCTCAGTTTCAATCGTGAAACTCTCAAGTTTATTAAAAGGTCCAGTACTTAAAAATAATATCATTACACTCAAGGGATTAAGTGATAACGACTCAACGTGTGAATCACTCGGTTCTATTAAACTTAATTTCGAATATCAAATCTCATCTACACGTAAAATTGCTTTTGATTTTGTGTTTCACGCTATTGACGATGCTATTCAATTAAATTATGATGGTATAATTGGTAGTGACTTTATACAATATTTTAAAATCAACATACAATATACTAATAATTCATTAAACTTAGAAGGTTACTTAATACCTATATGTTTTAGTAAATCATCATATGTTATACCTGCGAGATCAGAAATGGTAATCGAATGTCCAGTCAGTAATCTACGTGATTTCGTAAATAAACGCGAAGCTCTAGTACTAGATCAGAAAATTTGTGAAGGTGTATTTTTAGCTAACGCTATTGTAAGTTTAAAATCAAATAACAGAGTTAATGTTACAGTTTTAAATACCACCGAATCTGAAATCGAAGTTGATAATTTTCAAGTACAGTTAACCCCGTTCGATTTACTAACTTCAAAGTTAGATGATTCTCAACAAGAACTTATTCATCAATTAAATTCTCTAAATATAAATAGATCTCAAAAGGTTTTAGATCAAATTAGAATATCTCATTTAAATCCTCAAGAGAAAAAGTTATTAATTAATTGTATTTCTAACTATACAGACATATTTTATCTCGACGGAGAATTTTTGACACATACAGATGTTATTAAACATTCTATTAATACTGGGGATGCGCCCCCGATTCACGTAAAATCATACCGTTTCCCTGAAGTTCATAAAGATGAAGTAGAAAAGCAAATTAGAAAAATGTTTGATGAAAATATAATCAGACCTTCTACGTCACCTTGGTGTGCTCCCGTTTGGGTAGTACCAAAGAAGCGTGATGCTTCCGGTAAACAAAAATGGCGCATCGTTATTGATTATCGTCGTTTAAATGACGTTACTGTCTCTGAAGTTTATCCTCTTCCACTTATAACGGATATTTTGGACCAATTAGGTCATTCGAAATATTTTAGCACGCTAGATTTAGCATCTGGTTTTCACCAATTATTATTAAATCCTAAAGATATTGAGAAAACCGCATTCAGTGTTTCTACTAATGGTATTTCTGGACAATTTGAATTTTTGCGCATGCCATTTGGGTTAAAAAATGCCCCTAGTACCTTTCAAAGAATGATGAATCTAGTGCTTACTGGTCTACAAGGTTTAGACTGTTATATCTATTTAGACGATTGCATTATCTACTCTCACGATCTTGAATCTCACATAATAAAGCTAGAATCTGTATTTTCTAAACTTAGAGAGGCAAATCTTAAACTCCAGCCCGACAAATGTGAGTTTTTGCGACGTGAAGTTGCGTATCTTGGGCATGTTATTACAGATAAAGGTGTTTCGCCTAACCCTGACAAGGTCAAGGCTATTTCCGAATTTCCTACACCGAAAACTCCAAAAGATGTCAAATCTTTCCTTGGGTTAACTGGTTACTATCGTCGTTTTATAGAAAATTTCTCTCATATAACTAAGCCTCTAACTTCGTTATTAAAAAAGGATGTAAATTTTCATTGGTCAATTGAACAGGAACAATCTTTTAACACTTTAAAGCAAAAACTTATTTCTGCTCCCTTGTTACAATACCCAGATTTTTCGCAACCCTTTATTGTTACAACTGACGCTTCAAATTATGCCGTTGGTGCTATTTTATCACAAGGTGAAATCGGTAAAGACAAACCTATTGCATTCGCGTCTCGTACTATGAATAAACAAGAAGGCAATTATTCAACGACAGAAAAAGAACTTTTAGCAATTTTGTTCGCTGTAAATACATTCCGACCTTATTTATATGGGTATAAGTTTAAAATTGTGACAGATCACCGTCCATTAACATGGTTGTTTAACGCTAAAGATCCAGGTGGACGCTTGCTTAGATGGAGGTTAAAACTCGAAGAATACGAGTACGAAATTGTATATAAACCAGGTAGAATAAATAGTAATGCAGATTGTTTATCTCGTTACCCAGTAAATGCTATCACTAATTCTAATATTAATAATGATACTTATGAACAATATTTTAAAAAGCAATTTACTAAAACTACGCCTAATTGTGATACGCAAATTGAAGAACACAATCAAAGTTTATATTTAGCCAAACAAAAATCAATTGCTTGCCCGATATCTCTAGACCTTGATTACTCTATGCCATATTGCGAACAGTTCTTATCAATGTTAGATGATTCCATTTCATTCCGCGAGTCGGAACGGACACCTGATACCATACAGGTTGTCGATTGTAAAAACAATTTAAAGCTTTATTTCTTATATTCTAAGGTTCATCATTATGACGAAATTAGTTACAAAACTATTTACAATTTATTAATTAAACTAAGAGACCGAATTATTTCTAATAATGACTATGATAAAGAATTAGCTATTTCCGGTTTTTCAGAACCGTTTTCAAAATTTGTGTATGTGAAAATTTATAACATGATATCTTATATTTTTAACGGCACAAATATTAAGATTCATATATACAAAAATCAAATAGTTTATCCTACTCCGGCCGAAATACCGAACATTTTAAAAGAAAATCATGGTACTACTATCGCCGGTCACCCCGGTATCAAACGCATGCTAAGTAGAATCAAAGCTTCCTACTATTGGAAAAATATGCGATCTGATGTTGAACGTTTTATAAAAGACTGCAAAATGTGTCAAGTTAATAAACCATTACGACTCTCTAATAAAGCGCCTATGGTAATTACTTCCACTAGTACTAGGCCATTTGAGAGATTAGCTCTCGACATGGTTGGTCCCTTTCCTGAAGCCGGTATTCAAAAATTTAAATATATCTTAACATTACAAGACGACTTAACTAAATTTTCTAATGCTTATCCCATGATCACGTGTACAACCGACGAGGTTGCACGAAGTCTTATTCATTTCTTTTCGTTATTCTCGTTTCCAAAAATGATACTCACTGATCAAGGCACTACTTTTACCTCTGAATTATTTAGGCAACTGACAGACATACTTAAAATAAAAAGTCTCTATTCTAGCCCGTATCATCCTCAGACTAATGGCTCCCTTGAAAGATCACATGCTACACTAAAAGAATATCTAAGATCTTTCGTTAACGAAAATCAAAGCGATTGGCATTGTTACCTTGCAACCGCTATTCTATCATATAATACTACTCCTCATTGCACGACGGAGTTTACACCATTCGAATTATTATACGGTTATAAGCCGTCCATACCTAGCAGCATTTATGAAACTGATAACAACACTACCTACCAAGAGTACATCCGCGCACTGCAATATAGAATGAAGTACTCTCGTGAAAAAGCTATTGAAAATATAATTAAAAGTAAACAAGCCTCAAAAAAATATTATGACGTCTCTTCGAGAGAACTGAGTTATAAAACAGGTGATATGGTTTATGTCAAACATCACCACAGACTTCGCAAAGCCTTATCTCCAGTGTGGAAAGGTCCTTTTAAAGTTATTAAAACACATGGTAAAAATAATGTTACTATATGCATAAATAGAAAACATGTTAAATATCATGTTAACGAACTAAAGCCGATGTAAACTTGTATAATTTGTTACAGGTATGTAATCGATCCTTGCGTTTCGAATCCGATTGAATTAGTAACAAATAGCCCAGGTATTTACTTCGACCCTACTACTGTTGTGTACTTTCAAAATGACAACTGGAATGTAGTAACCCACATCGATATTTTGCCTATTTTTCCTTACATGAAAAAAATCAAAACTTCAATCCAAAATATTTTATTTCTATGCAATAAAGCACAAAGATTAAACTTAGTTAATTTCAAAATTGATTGTAACGACGTTTTGAATCCTCTAGAAATATTAATAAATTCAAATGAACTAAAGTACCAATCTATGTCTCACCTTATTTTTGATCAAAGAACAAAACGAGCTCTTGAATTTGGAGGTGAAATCCTCAAATTCTTTTTTGGCACTTTAGATGCAGATGATGCACGAAAATATGACGAAGCAATTTCGTCGTGTCAGCAGAATGAAAATGAAATTTATTCCCTTATGAAAGACAACATCCATATTGTCCAATCTACGATTAATAATTTTAATACTTCTATTGAAAAATTAAATAATAATGAAATTAAATTAAATAACCAGATAGAAAAATTAAATTTCATATTTTTAAACAGTACAAAGACAAATATAGAATTAATGAACTTAGAAAAATTTAACTCTATTTTTAATATTATTGAAGGTTCTTTATTATCAATTTCTAATATTCTAGATACAACTTTAAATTCAATTTTATTCGCAAAAGCAAATATTTTACACCCTTATGTCATTACACCTACTAAATTATATAATGTGTTATCTAACAATATTAAAATGAAACGAACTTCTGAGTTCCCTATTTCGCTTTCCTTAAAAAATATACACACGATTATTGACTTAACGAGCGAAATTAACATCTTATTATTATAAAGAAAAAATTGTATTTGTTATTCAAATTCCTTTAATAAATCCTGTTAAATTTAGTCTTTATAAGAACTTGGCTTTACCTACTCCTCATGAAACAAGTAATTATAAAACTTATGTGTTAATACACCCTTCTAAATTGTATTTAGCCATAACGGATGACAGATTGAACTACGCTTTATTAGATAGCATAAGTGATTGTAAGCGTGTTAATGACGAATACATGGTATGTCCCATGGCTTCGATATCGTCTACAATTAATAATCCTATTTGTGAAATCCTGAAGTTACTCTATCACTTCCTGAAGTTTGTAATTCTAATGTCATTTATGGTAATATTAACGTATGGCAAAAACTTAATGATGGTAGATATATTTTTGTTCAATCTAAGCCTAACAAATTGACTTTGAAATGTGACGATAAGATAAGTGATTTTACTTTGCAAGGCACTGGTATTTTATCATTAGAGAAAAATTGTATTGCCTATTTTCAAACTTTGCAATTTGTTCCTTCTACTAATTATAAGACTATTTTACCAGCTCAATTATTACTTAATTTTAATATTATCGAAGATGATTGTTGTAAGTATAATCTAGTAAATGAGACATATCAGTCTTTATCTCCGATAACTTTATCAAATATCGATTTAGAATCATTAAAATTCGCATCTCATAAGTTAGACCATTTAGAAGACCAAATAAACCAAGCGTCTAATCAATCACATATCATGAAATATGGTCACTATTATTCTGGTATGACTTATTTTATATTAGCTGTAATTATTTTATATATTTTGTATAACATTTATAAAAAATGTTTCTGTAAGTCTACTAGCACCTCATGTTGTATTCAAATCTATAATCAATGTCATAACTCGCATAGAACAGTCAACGACAGGACTATGAATACGTCCATCGAGCTAAGTGATATTTCTAATGAATCAGAATGCGACCAGAGACCTGTTAAGAGTCTCCCAGCAGAAATAGAATTTAATAAAAATTCGAATAAAGTCCTATATAGAAACTTAGGCAAATCTAACCGTAACCTAACCAACCATTAGAAAAAGCGAATAATGTTTTACATCTATTTTATGTACTTTATAGGTTAACCAACTATCATAAAAGGTGAATAATGTTTTACATCTATTTTATGTACTTTATAGGTTAACCAACTATCATAAAAGGTGAATAATGTTTTACATCTATTTTATGTACTTTATAGGTTAACTAACTATCATAAAAGGTAAATAATATTTTACATCTCTTTAGTACTTTATACATTTCATTTTATTGTAATCATAATTTTACCAACTATTAGAAAAGTAAGTAATGTATTAACGTCTCTTTTACATTCTTTATACATTTCTTTCTATTTTTTTTTCAAATACTACTAAGTTTTATATTTTTTATAAATTCTAGAAAAGAATTTTGTTTTAAGATTAAACGATATCGACTTCTACTTTTATACATGGAGACATTTATTATAAGTTATTGTATTAATTTGAATTTATATAGCAAATAGCTATTCTTAGATTGATTAACTTTTGATTCACTGAGTTTTAGAAAACATTTGTTTATTATAACTTAATGTATTAATTTGAATTATATAGCAAATAGCTATTTTTAAATTGACTAATTATTGATTCACTGAGTTTTATCTTTTTACATATTGTTATTTTAACTCACTCTGATTTCTTATATTATCCTTCGCTTTATTAAAAAAAAAAAAAAAAAAATAAAGCTCAGTCTTAAGGGGGGAGATGTTATGAGCAAACCTTATATGAAGTAAACGCATATGCAAGCATTATGTCACTTCAATAAAACTGATTTTTATGTTAATTTCCACAGTCTTCCTCCAGATTTTGTCCGGTTAACACATAACTTTGTAAATATCAAGCAGTGTGAATATACATTAGTTTCAGCCGAATTAAAGTGTTTTTTTTAAAAAGGACTAACAGGCCGCCATCCTTACAGTACGCAATGAAAATGGAATTAAGTCGACAAGATTTTAGAGCGATGATTTTTTATGATTTTAAAAGTTCTCTTTTTCCACAAGACTGTGCCGCTCGTCTTCAAAATGCTTTTGGGAGAGAAGCACCTTGTTTGAGCACCGTGAAACGATGGTTTGCTAAATTTGAGAGGTCGATTTTCTTTACATGACGAATTTAGTGAAGGGCGGCCTTCAACTGCCGTCAACGAAAATAATGTGGCTAGTGTTAAGCGGTTAATTGAAGAAAACCTCCGGATTACCTCTATAATTCGAGGACTATTGGGGATTGGTATGAGCCAAATTCAGAAAATTTTACACGAAGAATTGAAAGTTCGGAAACTTTGTTGTCGTTGGATCCCTCATGAACTGACAGCGGAGCAGAAGCAGGCTCGCGTGGAATGGTGCTCACAGATGCTACTGAAGTACGACCACGGACATTCTAATGCTGTTTATGACATTTTCACAGGAGACGAAAAGTGGATTTATTGTTTTGAACCCGAAAAAAAGCAATCTTGTGAATGGGTGTTTAAAAATGAGAACAGGCCAAGGAAATTGAGAAAGGCGAGAAACGTTGGTAAAAAATGTTTACGTTTTTGTTCTCAGCTACGGGTCCTATCTGTACAATTCCACTTGAATATCAAAAGAGTGTTAATGCCGAGTGGTATTCTACCATTTGTTTACTCAGGGTGTTAGAAAAAGGTCGCGAAAGACGACCCAAAAGCCGCACTCTCATGATAACGCTTCTTCACACACGGCCAACAAAACAAAGTCATTTTTAGCTTTCGAAAAAGTATATCTCGTCACTCATCCTGCGTATAGCCCCGACCTAGCACCCTGTGATTTCTGTATTTTCCCCAAAATAAAAGATTTGAGAGAGGTTTTACTTTTATCAACTCCGAAGAGGCAGTGATAGCGTTCAATCAGCACGTAGAAAACATGCCTTCAGATCTGTGGTCCTCCTGTTTTAGAAAATGGTTCGATCGCATGAAAAAATGTTTAAAATGTAAAGGAGATTATTTTGAAAAGTAATAAACATAATATTTTGGTGTTATAACCCCCAACATATTATGTTTATTGTTGTGTTTGGTGTTGTTTTTTTAAGTTACGCAAAACTTATAGTGTAAATTACATACTAACGAATTAGAACATGGTCACACACTGATAAAATCCGGCGGAAGAAACTCAGTGGACTTGTGTGTTTTTGTTTTAATTTATTTCATAAAAAAACATTAATTAGGCATTTGAAAGCAGTTCCCTAGACTTATATAGCTCTGTTATAATTAGTAAATATCGATATGCTAGTCTCGGCGGCCGTGTGACACGCTCCACTCGTCGCCATGTCAGTGACATGCACTGCTCTGACTCTGTTGGTCATCATTTATATAACAGTACGTATTAATTATTTATCAATCGACGAAAACATGGAGGTTATCAGTTTCATGTGTATGTAACATTGTTGGAATTAGGTAATTTTTGAGTATGATGATCTATTTATTTAAATAGGCGACGGTAACAGGACGTGCTACGCACCCCCTGCGTAGCACGTCCTGTCAAGTAAGTAAAATACTTTTTTTTATTCAGTTACTAGCTGACCCGGCAATCGTTGTTCTGCCTTTTTAACTACTCTTATTTTTTCTATATTTTCTCACCTTTTAAACTTCCCTGGCCTTCAACAATTAATTCAAAACTAAAATTAGCCAAATCGGTTCAGCCGTTCTCGACTTTTAGCCAGACTAACGAACAGCAATTGATTTTTATGTATAGAAGATAGATATAGAAGACGAGCTGACCCGGCAAACGTTGTTCTGCCATTGTTATTTTTTTTTTCTTTATTTTCTCACCTTTTAAACCTTCCCTGTATTTCAACAATTAATTCAAAACCAAAATTAGCCAAATCGGTTCAGCCGTTCTCGAGTTTTAGCGAGACTAACGAACAGCAATAGATTTTTATATATATAGATAGATTGTATGAATGAGAACTGAAGGTGTCTAGGTTGCTGTCCGTTAATAACAGAGTCAGTAATATGTACATATATAGTTCTATATTAGTTAATAGTATTATAATATGTAGATGCTGATGCACCTCTCTGAAAGTAATCCTGACGCCGCCCATGTCTGTCTTATATCCAAGTAAGTGTCTGTATGTTTGTATATTTGTATGTTTGCTCACGAACTTCTGGAAAACTAAAAACTATATCTGAACCATTATTTTTGATTTAAATCAGGTAGTAAAACGTAACCGATTTTGGTGAAACTTACAATAAGTTAATCAAAATCGGTTAAGTAGTTTTTGAGACATAGGTGTAAGTTGATTTTTGAAGCTGGTTTAATAATAAATTAAAAACTTACAAACCAGTTACAAAAACCATCAAATGTGTAGGCCAAAAAGTTTTTCGCGTTTTTCATAAAATAATCAAGTCATTAAAAGCAAAAAAATAATTGTTGTTATTAATCAATATTTTTCCTTCGCTGACATAAAAAAATTGCAGCCAACTTTATTAGTTACCTGATTCAAGGTGTTTCGAGGATAGTAAACATAGGCGTCTCGTCAAAAGAAAGCTCGTCACAAAAATTCAACTTGAAAAATTTTAATAACAACAAAGAAAAATATTGACATGCGGGATTTGAACCTGCGACCTCCCCTAGAGCCGGGGTGCTCTGCCACTGAGCTAGTGTCAACAGGCTTGACGGGGCGAAATTTTTCTTTGCTATATGATCGATTTCATCGAAAAGATTAAAGTTTTTCAAATTTTCCCAAGCACGGAGTGAGAGCTATAATACAAGAATAATTAAAAATTCGCTTGTTATTAATAAAATTAAAAAAAAAAACTTGAGAGGTGTCAAGGAACACCTTTTTTTTGGAATGGAACGAAGTTCCTCTTATTATTATTTACAAAAAACCTGTATACACTCAACAAAAATAATTGTCGCGACACCACACCATTCAATGCGAAATAGAAATGAAAATATCTGGCTTGCTTTTTATAGGAGAGAGAGAGAGAGAGACACAGACAGAGAAACATCCGCACGCCGCACAGCTTATAATAGCTTACTATAGCAAAAAGTGTCGTGACAACTTTTCGTAAGAATTTTTTCCGTCTAGCCCTTCGAAGTTCCTTATCACGCGTTTGTGAAAGGCACAACGCGTGATAAGGAACTTCGTTCCAAAAATTGTACCTGGGACCACAGTCTATAAGAAACATAAAAATTAACTTGTGTCTTCGCAGAATGCTGCTGTAGATGTGCCGAAGCTTAAGCTGAATGATGGCCGAGATATCCCTGCTATAGCCCTCGGGACCTGGCTTGGAAATACTACCCAGGTATTTATTTATCTTAATATTTGTTTTTTTTGACAAATTACACAAATCGATGTAACCCCAAAGCAAATTATTTGATTGTATTATGGGTGTCAGTCAACGATATACGTAGAAATACATATATAAATACAGTTACATAGATAATGCACGCGCAGAAATACCAACATTTATGCTCATTACAAATGTTTGTCCCTGTTGAGAATTGAACCCGAACCCTATTGATTCGTTCGTAGTTTTTTTTTTCTATAGAAGAGGGGGCAAACGAGCAAGAGGTGCACCTGATGGTAAGTGATCACCGCCGCCGTAGTTATGTTTGCTACCCACTCGACTAACGAGACGGTTAGAATTTAGCAATCGACTAGCACTAAAGGAATCAAAACTTCTAGTGACATACTATACAAAGCATTCTTTACGCATATTGTGTTCCACTGAAGTGTAGTCTGAATAATAAAATAAAAAAGTTTCTATTAGAAAAATCCAACTTCTAATAGGAATTTCATTTTTATTCATTTTTATTCGATTTAATCACTGAATTAAAAAATAATATAGATAAAAAGAAAATAGCTTTAGGAGTATTTATCGACTTAAAAAAAGCTTTTGATACTGTGAGTCACAAAATCTTGCTCAATAAATTAAATGACATTGGTATTACGGGAAATGCCCTCAAAATTCTAAAGTCTTACCTCTCTAATCGTTATCAGTTAGTCAAAATTGCTGAACAAGAAAGTAGCTTAAATCTTATTACATGTGGAGTCTCACAAGGCTCTATACTTGGACCTCTTTTCTTTATAATATATATTAATAGCATTTCCACCTTACCGTTAAAAGGAAAACTGTCCTTATATGCTGATGATACCAGTTTATTCTACTTTGGAAGTAATATAAACTCAATTATTCAAGACGCACAACACGATCTCAATTTGCTGAATATGTGGTTCCAATGCAACTTATTAACTATCAATATTTCAAAAACTCACTACGTAATCTTCATGGCCAAAAAAAAAATCAATAGTTTTCCACCACTCCAAATCAATAATCAGACAATATCAAGAGTAAACAGTGAAAAATATTTAGGCCTAGTTTTAGATAACCAACTAACTTGGGTACCCCACATTAATAAGATAAGATCCAAAATTATTTCTTTAACCGGGGCTTTAAAAAGTATAATACATTGCCTACCCCTTAATGTTCGATACACTATTTACAATTCACTTGTTAAGCCACATATAGATTACCTGGTTGAAATTTGGGGTTCAGCTGCTAAAACTAATTTAAACATCTTACAAGTTGCTCAAAATAAATTGGTTAAGACTTTATTTAAATATGATTATTTGACACCTAGTAACCAACTTTATAAAAAAACTAAAATAATGAATGTAAATCAGACATATATTTACAATACTTGTATTCTCATACGTAAAATACTGACAAAGGATATACATACAAACATTTCTCTAAAAAGAAAGAAACTCAAACCAGATATCTATTAAGATCCGCCAACGATATCGTACTACCAAAAATAAGAACAAATTATGGAAAAAAAAACAATTACGTATGAAAGTGTACAGTTATATAATAAACTACCCAGAGATATTAAGGATACTAAAAGAATGCATATATTTAAAAAATTGCTAAAACATCATATAATGGAAAAATAATGGTGAACCGAAAAGTCTATAGACACTCGGTTTACTCTGCCTACTCCGTAAGGGAATCGGGTGTGATGATACTTAATCTAATTATATAATCTCCATATAAATTATATCTAGCCATTTAAAATATAAAACATTCAGTAAATAAATTACGATATATAAGTATATATATATGTGTATGTGTGTATGTATGTGTGTGTATGTGTATGTATGTATGTGTGTGTGTATGTATGTGTATATATATATATATATATATATATCTAGGAATAGTTATATAAAAAAATATAAAGACTTTGATTGACTTCTGCTATCTTAAATGTTACCTTTGTACAAATACAAAAATTTTTATTTCATGTAATTTAAATATAAATAAGTTAATATACAAGCATCTTTATTACATATAATAACCAAAAATTGGACATAAACAACCAAAATATCACCTAAACCACAAATAATGTTTACCCGTCGAATCATAACATATCTAGCAACTGTAGATCTGTGTATCTTTTGCCGCACAATTGAATCGTCTTGAACTTGAAATGATTACAAAACTACCTACATTTATTTTTGAAACATGAATTATTTCACATTTTGTTCTAAGCCCTAACTTATATAATTATCTATTAGCAAATCTGAATTATTTGATGACTCGTGTGCTCGTCAAGACAATTTATTGTTACTTTAATTAGATTGTAAGTATTTCTCATATAAGTGAATTGTAAATTCTTAGGTGAATAAAGTTTCTTAAACCCAAAAAAATTCTTCGTGTTATTAAAAGATCTATTAAAATAAAGTCATTTTCTTGAACAAAACAAAATTTGCATTTTTAAGTTACGACAATTTACGTAGGACCCGTCGATATTAAAAAAATTTGTTTCACACAGTTAGTTACCATACTCCTCCGAAACGGTAGAATCGATTTTGATGAAATTATATATACACTTGGTGGGTTTGAGAATAAGTTGTTATCTAACATATATAAGAGAATAGGTTGTTATAACATAATAAATTTGATCCAGGACAGATTAGATATTTTTAATTGCAATTGGAATGAATTAATGAAAGTTATGTTATATGTCGTTAGTTACTGTTAAATTTTGTCTGCTTTTTAACGCCCTTTTTTCGTTATAATATTTGATTTGTAGATTTTTATTTGTATATATAATTTTGTTTATATCTTTCTTTTGTTTAAGTGTTAAAAATGTATAATAGTAAAAATGCCGCACTATCGTATTGGGCAATGTTCTGTAATGGTAGTTGTGTAAGCGAGTAAATAAATAAATAAAAATCTATTTTTCATCATCAGAATTTTTATTTTGCTTTTTTATGACGTGGTAATAAAAAATACATACAACTCTAAATTTTCTACCTTCTACGATCAATCTCCAATTTTCACTTTAATATTTTATTTGGCAAAACCACATTTGCCACTTCAGCTAGTACTACTATATAAACGTGAGTAACTAGTAAACAACTAGTTAGTTAGTTAACTAGTTAGTTGGTTAACTAGTTAGTTGGTTAACTAGTTAGTTAGTTAAATAGTTAGTTGGTTAACTAGTTTTTAGTAACTAATTTGTGTTTTACAATATATTTTTAACGCAGTGAAACTGCAGCAACTGACTTCTCATTTCCAGTACCTCCAGGACTCTGCATCAGATCTTCAACCAATTAAAATGGAACCGCACGGAAAAGTCTCTTTTTTATTTTTTATAGTCCCCGTGTTGGTCCCGGGCTCCTTTGAAGAATAGGCCAACTGCCATTCTGTAGAGCAGGTCGTAAAAGGCTATTGATTGGCCATTCAAGTCACTACCATCGTGGCTACTAAGTGGTAGAGTTCTGCATTGTCTGCCGCAATAGTGTCAGTGCTTGTCACTGTCGTGTTCCGGTTTGGAGGATAAGGTAGCCGGTAAACTTATGCATGTGGCATAAGACCTCGCTACAAGATAGCAACGCACCATTAACACCTTTGGTGTCTATAGGCGATGGTTGACTCTTTCAATCAGGAGACCCATCTGCTTGTTTGCTGTCTTATGATATAAATAAAAAAACGGAGAGTATACTGTTAGATATACTATAATTATGTGTTAGATAATATCATGGAACATAGAACAAGCGGAATTGGCAAGTACAAACATTTGTATCAGGACCGCGATCGCCATACTCACACATAAAATAAGCATTATTGCATATAAACTACTAATGCAAACATTGTTTCATTGGTCGTTTTTTGCATTCAAGGATGGCACAATACGGCATAATTCAGTGTATAATAGATTTTCGCACGACGACTATCTCCTAAAGATATGGTAAGTATCACTAAGGCAATTTAGAGTAACAGCGCATAATAGTGATGCACGCGGCACGCCCACTCTTCACTTCCACTTGTTTTCTTTGTTTCATGGTTAATATAATGTAACGGAATAATGTTTAGTAAAATTGGACGTAGCTACACGAATAGATTCCAATACACACAAAATCCCTTTATAGATATTGACGTTTGAAATTTGATGGATTTTGGATTGGGTTTAATGTTATTTTGAAGTGTTAGTATCAATGATGAATTAATTTTATTTAGGCAAAAGCATTCAGATTCCTTGATATTGAACTATGTTACTTGTAGCAGTAAGACAGTGCTCCTGATTTATTTCACGTAATTGGTAATATTGATCGTAAACTAGGAAAGTTGGATTATTCAATTCATTGATATAAAAAACCCTAGATGCACAGTCCCGAACAAAACTGACACTCAAAAGTATCCCTAATTTCATTTAAGTAGTTATAGATATGACAAAAATATATGTCTTTGCATATCCAACCTTAAGTGCAAGGCTTATGGTTGTTTTTACAAAGTAATATACGAAAAGAAATAAAATTGACAGTGTCGCGACCGACGTGATTCTATTTGAAATGAGCGCACAATTTAAGATTGTGCACTCATTTTTGGAGGACGTTTGTGACACACTGATTGTGTATCTTAGGTTTTTTATATCAATGATTCAATTTGTTTATTTCTGAACGTGCCATACATGGGGACTGGTGCTGATGTTAAATAAAGTAATAGAGAGCTATTTTTTCTTGGATCTTTTTTACTGGACAATTGATATTTAGCATCAGTTTGGTGCTCTTAACTCATTTTCGGCCATATTGTGGATTGGATCCTTTATGTTTAACTACGCCCAATTTACAGATATATTTGTAAGTCAAATAATTAAATATTTATCAGGGCGAGCGAAGCGAGCCCTACACTAGGCCACTTAGTATGCACTTTTGTGGTATCTATTACTGAAAAAATATCGCTCTTCGAGGTTTGAGCTTTGACGTGGTAATTTAAATTCATGTCTAGATATGTTATCTACTATTAAAGTACCATTTTATAAACATTAAGAAAAAAATAAAAAATATATGTATTAGAATTTTTTTACTACCTACGCCATCTATTATGAAACTAACGAGTAAAAATGTTACTTTGGCGTGGTAGATTTAATTCATTTTCATTCACTCCATTTTAATACAATACTATTAACAACTATACAATATATAACTTAAACAATATAAGGAAGTTACTGATTTTGCTCCGATTTTTAAAAATCGAATTTTCACCAGATGTCCGCGTTTTGAGGTCCTAGGAACGTTTTTCGACTTTTTCGCGATGACGTCAGTGTGTCTGTATGTATGTATGTGTGTGTGTGTGTGTTCGTGTGTGTGTATGTATGTCTGTATGTAAACATCTCATAACTTTTGAACAGCTGGACCGATCGAAATGCGGTTGATGGCATTCGATTGGATTCCACTCAACTTACACTTCCTGAAAATTTGAACCAATTGGGCCCAAAGGATTTTGATAAAATTAAAAAAAAAACCAAAAAAAATTTTGGTGAAACAGATTTTTTTAATATAACTTCCAGATTAATGTACTGATTTAGTACAAAGACTAATCAGCTATATTCTCAAAAAAAAATAAGTCTAATGCATAAATTGCATCAAATCGGGTTATCTGTTTGGAAGTAATCGTTGACGAAAATTTTGAAAAAAGTCTTTTTTCGACATAACTTCGAAATATTTCAACCAATGATTTTTTATTATTCTACAATATTTTAGTACTAAACAATTTGGGTTGAATGCCGTTTTAAAAATTAAAATCGAATCTTATTTTCAAAAGTTACAGCTTTTCAAATATTAAAATTACGTTGTTTTTAGCAAATTTACTTAATATTTTTGAAATAACTTTCAGGCTAATATACCGATTACCGATTGACCTCAAAATCTTATCAGTTTTTCTCCTTTAAAAACTGCGTCAATTGTACCGTTACGCGTACCGTTAATTGGATAAAAATCAGTCACTTTGTTTGGTATCTATCAATGACGAAAATTATTGAAAAAATGTTTTTTGACATTGCTTTGAAATTTTTAAACTTACCGATTATTTTGCTAAAGCAATAGTTAGATTGAGTTGAATGCCATTTGAAATTTGATAAATTTGATCATCGTTTCCAAAATATACAGTTTTTCAAAGATCAATGTACTGCCATTTTTATTAAAAAAACTGCATGTATGATTGTTTCGTTGGTCATTTGTGTTTTCTTGCTGTTTTCTGTGACTTAGCAATTGAGATATTTCAATATTTCTTAGAACTGAAAAAAAAATCTATGCTTATAGTTTTTACTCTTTTGAGCTTAAAATACCTTAATTTAGCGGGAAGTTTCAGGGATGGCCTGCAAAGTCAACCGTTTGCAGATTTTTCACAATATGATTATTATGAAACAGTACAAGTATGTTAATTGATTAATATTGTATTGAGTTCAATTTTCAATCTTAGCCCGAGGGTAAAAAGCTACAAAAAGGTATGGTCATGCCCATATCCCCGAAGAGGTAGGCAGAGATACAACGTGTGCATCCACGATTAGCCGAAGATACGTCTTAGTCCCATAACGTGATAGGAACCAGCTTACCAACCGGGCATTTTTCCAATCCCTGGCATTGTTGTTTTTATTAGAAAATTAAAAAAAAAACACATTTTTGATTTGTCTGACTCGGGAATCGAACCCCGAGAGTTTCCCTGAGAGAAAAATTCGAAAAATTTATTCGCTGAGTTTCTACCGCCATTTCTTCGTGCCTGCGGTAAGTCCAATATTAATCCTAAAAATTTTGAATGTTAATTAAATAAAAAAAAAATATTTCGAAAGTCAATCTTATCTTAGCAAAATTTTAAAGAATTTTTCTTGTAAGTTCTAAAAAAAATTGTCTTAGAAACATGTTTTTTATTATAAATGATGTCCATACATTAAAAGATGAAATTCTCATAAAAATACTTTCTTAACAATATTACTAGGTAGTATAACTTTGCGAGCCCTTACAGAGCTCTACTTTTTGCTAGTAATATAAAAAAAGAAATGAAGCACTCAGAATGTAGCAAAATTAGACTATTGATGAATTGTATTTTGACAACACCTTTAACGTTTGTGCTATAAATGAACGACGAGATATCAGTTATAGGGACCAACTCAGATGTAACACACACAACACTACACCGTCGTCGCCGGTCTCGACGGCGAAGACTTCTTTATCGCCTCGCCCTTAACGCGGGGCGCAATGCCACGACTCCTCCCACCAACACTAGTTCGAACGTCGCACTTAGCCGAGGTCCGGTGTCACAGGAGACAGCCCTTAGCGCGGGCGTTTATAGGTCCAATTTTAATATTTTAAGTTCTGGTTGAGCACTCTGCTCGCCCAAAAAGCCCGGTGACGCAGTAAAGCATAAGGTCAACTGCAATAGCCATTTCGAAAAAAAATAATTTTGGGGAGTTTGTTTGCGACATCGTTCGAGGCTCTGAATTATCAACCCAGCTAATGTCTTCTGAATATATTCTACATATTTCTTAATTTGTTACTGTTATTATGTGTTGGAAACTAAACTATAAGATCATTGTTTGTCCTTTATGTAAGTTAATAGCCGTTAATGGAAAAATTATAAATTTATATGCTAACATGAGTCATAAAATAATTAAAACATGGAATTGATTAATAAGTGTTTCAATTTGTTATTCCTGTCAATACCTTCCCAAAAAAAAAAAATAATCGAAATCGGTTTCGATCGATTTTGAATCGGTTCGCGTTGTAGCGAATGTGAATAGATGTAGGTACGGGGGTGATCAACACTGACGTACGATTATTGAATTAGATGCTGTCCTGAGGTGGTGTCAGGTAGACATGCGTGTAATATCACAAAAGTAATATCACTCGGAAAGGTGATGCAACATCACACATCACACTAGTGTTTCAACCATCACACATTACTTCATTCATCACTCGGTACAGTTCGGTTAGTGTCGTTTCTGGCCGTATCACATATTATACTACCAAGAGAAGATTGTGGTGCACAACGTGCGGGAGATATGCAACTGGCAGTATAACTCAAATAAATCGAATAATACCGAAATATATACTCAGTGTAATGACTCGTAGTTCGCACAAAAAAGCGATGCATACATCACATGCAACGCAAGACACTAAACGCTACTCGAGATGATATTTCCTTAACGTGATGTGATGAGTAATGAGTGATGAGTGATGTTTGCGGGTGATATTACCTTTTCAAAGGCGATGTGTGATGTTGCATTACACTTCAAAGTACCGTTTTGCGCATGACTAGTGTCAAGAGTCTTTGAAACCGACAAGTTTGTATGAAGAGAGTGCTTGCTTCTTGCAAGGCAAGACTGTCTGTACCGTGACATATGGCACTCAATTCTCTCTGCCTACCTTGTAAAAGAATTGGGTCGAGTTTTTTTATATCATAAGATAGCAAACAAGCAGATGGTTCTCTTGATGGAAAGAGAAACTATATCGCCTATAGATACTAAAGATATTAATGTCGCTTTGCTATCCGTGTAGCAAGATAGTAATGCCACATGCATAAGTCTACCGGCTACTTTACCCTCCAAACCGAAACACGATAATGATAAGCATTGACGCTATTACGGCAGATAGGTAAGCGGTGGTACCAAATACCCGGGCAAAACGTTGCGGAACTCCAATACCTAGTAGTCAAGATGATAGTGACACGTATAGCCAATCGGTCGCTTCTTACGACCTGCCTGGCTGGCTGGCTGTGTTATAACACAAAAATAGTTAGTACAAGCTTGTTTGAAAAATCGACCAATTGCCATTCTGCCAGGCAGGTCGTAAGAAGCGACCGATTGGCTATACGTGTCACAGTGCTATAGCACTCACCCCGTGCTTGGCAAACTGGAAAAACCTTAAAAACAACAAAGAAAAATTGACACGCGGGATTTGAACCTGCGACCATTTCCCTAAAGTCGGGACGCTCTTCCGCTGAGCTAGTGTCGACAGGCTCGAGACGGCGAAATTCTTCTTTGCTATATGATCGATTACGTCGATTGCCTGTCGACACTAGCTCAGAGGAAGAGCATCCCGGCTTTAGGGAAATGGTCGCAGGTTCAAATCCCGCGTGTCGATATTTTTCTTTGTTGTTTTTAAGGTTTTTCAAGCTTGTACTAACACAAAGATAAGTAAATATCTAAATTAATTTTCCTTCTACATGGCCGTGTGGAGCCCAAATCAGATGAAGTGGAAAAGGCAGTTCTATGGGCTATAGAAGCTGGGTACAGGCACATCGACACCGCCTGGATCTACAAGGTGGAAGACCAGGTCGGACGGGCGCTGAAGAAATCACCGGTGCCGAGAGAGGAAATATTCATCACTACTAAGGTAAAGTTATATGGTTACATAATCCTATTAAAAATATTTATAAAAAAAACGGCCAAGTGCGAGTGGGACATGCGAACGAAGGGATCCGTACCATTACAGCAAAAAAACGAAAAAAAAAACACGTTTATTGTATGGGGATCCCCCTAATATTTTCATTTTAGTCATCGCCATATGGTGGACGTTCCGTGTACCCGAACAAAGCGGTTCGACTCGACATTCTTGATCCGAACCGCAAGAGACTGGAATATGCTTCCTGAGTGTGTTCCCCGAGGGGTACAATCTGGGGATCTTCAAGAGAAGAGTGAACAGGTACCTTCTAAGGAAGCGCGTTCCATCTCAGGCCGCATCTTAGCTTACCATCAGGAGAGATCGGGGTCAAGCGCTTCCTTATCGACAGTAAAAAAAAAGGTTGCGGAACCTTTCGGATCTCTACTACCTGGTATGCAGTCACGATGGCAGTGACATACAGCCGATCGGTCGCCTTTTACGACCCGCCTGGCAAACGGCAGTTGGCCGGTTCTGTAAAGGAGCCCGAAACAACAAGAAGACCGAATCAACACAGGGGTTGTTTGTTATCTCATGAAATATGTAAAGCTGTCGATTCCGATTATCATAAGAAAAAATCCGCCGTTATCACCACCCAATTTTAGCTACTAGACTACTTATTCATGCTATAATTCTATTGTTTTTATGTTCATTACAGCTATGGAACAATCAGCACGTGAGGTCCGCTGTGGTGCCGGCGTTGAGGGAGTCCCTGCGTCAGCTGCAGTTGGACTATGTGGATTTGTATCTGATACACTGGCCCTGCGGACACTACGTGAGTTCCAAGTATTTTCAGACATTATACGAATGTCTCATCGGTCGGAGATTTTATAGTATCTCCAGGAATACCAGCGAGTGGGCCACCTGATGGAATGCAGTCACCACTGCCCATCGACATTTGCAACACGAAGAGTTAGTTGTCAGCGCGATTTGACTAAGAAATTTATTAGCCTCCTCTTAAAAAGCTACCTACTCAGAAAAAACCTTTAAGGTAAGCTGTTCTAGGCTTTAACTATTTAAATATCATTAATTATTGTCAAAAGAATAAACAAAAAGGCATTTTGTATGTTTTAATCTTTTTCCTGATATTTTTAAATGGGTAAAATCTATCATTATTTGGGATTATTGAACATTTAAAAATATATTGACTAAATATATATTAACATGAAAACACATATTATGACCTTTTTATGTGTATTTTAAGATTACAGAAAATTGCCCGTTTGAAATTAACAAATCTTTGCCAATGTTAAAAAAAATCGGTTTAAATAATATGGCACCGAGTTGCGAGAGAGAGAGAGAGAGAGAGAGAGATTTTGTAATTATTTGTTATGACATTAAAAATGCTGTGAGTCGATGTTTTTAGATAATAAATAGATAATTTTTGTTGATGAACATGTTGAAATTAAATAATAGAGATGTATCGTCGGTACAAAAGGATTTTACTTGTTAACTGCTCAATCATGTCAGATATATCGTTTAAGTAAATTAGACATAAATGGGGTCCTAAAATGGAACCTTGAGGTACCCCCATTGTTACTAGAGTACCGGCAGATGTGACATTACTTATGGTAACTTTTTGTGTTCGATTTGATAGATAGGATATGATCAGTTTCATAGGATAGGATATGATCACAAATTCCATAATAATTCAGCTTCATTACATAGTATAAAACAAAGTCGCTTTCTCTGTCTGTCCCTATGTCCCCATGTATGCTTAAATCTTTAAAACTACGCAACGGATTTTGATGCGTTTTTTTTGATAAATAGATTGATTCTTGAGGAAGGTTAGTAAAGAATGTGATGTTCCACACAATCAAAAGCCTTTAAAAGATCAAAAATATTCCAATGGCGTCACATAATTTCTCTCATGCTTTATATATTTTAGTCAATAAACTCATTCCCGTGCTCTGAATAGTTTTATCCTTAGTAAAGCCATATTATGTAAGATATTCTGATGAGATGAGGGAGTAATTGATTACAAAATAATTTTGTCATATATTTTACTAAGAGCAGGCAATACAGATTTAGGGCGATGATTAGAAAGTTCCACTTTGATGCCTGATTTTGATTCGATGTGCATTCCAGGTCATCATCTGCTTGCCAAATTTCATCTAAATTGGTCCAGTAATTTTTGCGTGTTTAAGTGACAAACATCCAAACATTTAAACATGTAATCTTTTACATTTATAATATCTATGAGATTGTAGGATTGTGGTATTTATACAAGTAGAGATAAATACAATTTTCCAGGCCAATGGAACATTCGACGACTCGGACTATTTAGAAACTTGGCGCGGCATGATGGATGCCAAGCAGCTGGGTTTGACTAAGTCTATCGGCCTGTCTAACTTTAACCAGGCCATGATTGACAGGATCCTGGAAAATGGACTGGAAAAGCCTGCAGCGCTGCAAGTCGAAGTAAGACACTAAGATTTATTGTACAAGTTGACTAGTATAAGATTGTACAATCTGAAAGAATGTGTTCAGAATTCGATTCTGATACTCATGTTGTTGATCCGGGCTCCATTTGAAGAATAAACCAACTGTCGTTCTGCCAGATACACCGTAAACCGTCTAGGAATGTAACATCGCTCATAAAAAAACATCGATATTGACACATCGATTTTTTTTAAAGTGAAACATCAAAGTTTATTAATGATATATGGATTTCAATATTTTTTATTATAATATTTATATTTTATTTACATAATGTGATGATCCATGAATGGCGAACAACCAACAAAACAATGAGCGGTCGATGCAGGCGCGAAAAGTGACTGCTTCGTTTTGCGCGCTTTAGTATTGCAGAGCGAACGAGACGCTATATACAAAACTCTATTGCTGTGACTGAGAGAGATATATGTTTGTGTGCAGCTGTTGATCACGGATTGGGTGGAAGATGGTGTTAAGTTAAAACATCGCTCATGAAGGATGTATCATCAATGTTTCGGATTTCAATATCAACGTTAATACATTGATGTTCATGACCGATATTTGAAAAGAAATCGATGTATCGTTTTCATCCCTAAAACCGTCTACTACCTAGTAGTCACGATGGTGAAAGGCGAATGATTGGCTATACCTAAGACAATCATTCGCTTTTTACGAACTGCCGGGCAGAATGACATATGATCTTTTCTTCAAAAGGGTTTTCTTTGGACAAACATGGCGAAAAATAGCGTGGTAATACTGTTTACTCTAAATACAGCTGTGCCCGCGACTTCGTCCGCATAGAAAAAATTCCAAAATAAAAACCCGCATAGCTCCCGTTCCCGTGGGATTTTCGGGATAAAAACTATTTTATGTCCTTTTTCGGGTCTCAAACTATCTTTGTACCAAATTTCATCCAAATCGGTTCAGTGGTTTAGGCGTGAAGAAGAGACAGCCAGACAGACAGAGTTACTTTCGCATTATATTGTTACGTGCTTCGTGTTCGTAATTGTGCAATCAAACACCACTTATAATAAAACCGTGAATTTACAACACAAATCTACAAAACACCACAATTTAGTACGTAAATACATTATACACACTAGTCACACTCACTGTACTCACACTAAACTTAACCAACTACGCTGAACGACAACACTTCTCTTATTCACTCACACTGGTCGCCCGTACTATTGCTTCCGATCGCTGTATAAAACTGCCTTCTATTTGTCAACACATCCCTATTTTACTCAGGGTAAAGTTCCACTTCATTCCCTAATCATCTGTGCGTAAACCAGTCTAATCGTAAACAACTTATTTTAATGTAAACAAGTCCTAGTACACGCTATTTTCCCTTATGCCTTAAGCGTTAAGGTCAATGATGGCATAACTATCCGGGTAACGGCCGGCTGTTTGTTTATCAATAGAAGTAGCTATCTGTTTCTTTTATCTCTAGATCTCTCCAGCGCTTCAACTCTTCACGTTTCTAAATTATTCGTAGCAATATTATTAGTATGGATTGTTGTATTCTTTTTAATTATTACAGCTCAATTTAAACCTTCAGCAACCAGAGCTTCTGTCATACTGCAAGTCTCAGGATATAGTGGTGACGGGCTACACTCCATTCGGCTCCATATTCCCCTCTAAAGCCAAGCCTGATGCACCTCCTCCACGTGTGGATGACCCAGAGATGGTGGATATCGCCAGAAAATATAACAAGACCGTTCCGCAAATCGTGTTAAGATATTTGGTAAGCTTTTTTTAAAATTTAGAGGATAAGTTACAACAACTCCGTATTGGACCAGGTCTTTTAAGAAATGACCTCTGAATTCTGCCAGGCTGTTTGTAAGAGGTGACCGATTGGCTATGCGAGTCACTACCATCGTGGCTACTAGGTGGTAGAGTTCTGCATTGTTTTGTCCGAGTCTGGTACCACCGCCTTACTTATTTCTGCCGCAATAGCGGCAGTGCTTGTCACTGTTATGTTCCGGTTTGTGTGTTCGGTAGTCAGTAACTTATGCAATTATCATCAACATCTTGCCATACGGATAGCAACGCGCTATTACCATCTGTGTTGAATATAGGTGATGGTTTCCTTTTTTATCAGGAGAGCTGGTAAACTTACGCATGTGGCGTTATAACTTTGCCACAAGGATAGCAATGCACTATTAACATCTTTGGTGTCTTTAGGGGATGGTTAGAAGAGCCTTATGCTCGTTTGCTATCTTATGATATGATATAAAAAAATAACATATGTGCTTAACACTGATGTGTTCTGACTCAGCGAGTAGCAGAGTTAGTAATTGTAAAGAAGTGAATAAATGATAAAAATAAAAAAAAATCGCGGGACAAATTACACTTACCTATTGATCTAACCACAAAGTAAGCAATTTATTTGCTTGTGTTATGGGTGTTAGTCAACGATACTAATACATAGAAATACATATATAAATACAAGAATATATTTAATAAACACCCAAACCCGGTGATACTAACATTTATGCTCATCACACAAATGCTTGTCCTCGTCGGGGATCGAACCCGATTCCCGTTGATTGCGTAGTCAGGGTCGCTAACCACTCGACCAACGGGGCGGTAAAAATCTCGATATTCAAATTGAGTTTGATAATGTATTCAGTTTTATATCCCACTTTTTTTCTATATAGGTGGTAGAGTTGTGCAACATTTCGCCCGGGTCGGGTGCTACCGATTTACCGATTCCTGTCGCAATAGCGTCAGTGCTTGTCACTGTCATGTCTCAGTTTGTTAATTGGTAAGGTAGTTGTTTAATTTAACAATATACTTGTCATATTTAGTGTCTATAGATGATGATTTCCTTGACCCTTTCGTTCAGGAAAATCTTAATATCTCATGGTACGAAAAATCTGTTACCTGTAAAGTCGGTTTAGAATTTTAATTTGACGTAATAACGTGATAATAAAACAATATTGTGCCTCTCTATCACTTGTGCCGCGCTCTCGCTAGCACGCTCGGTCCAGGTGGAACGTGACAATGATTCATACTATTTCGTGCGTGCAGCCGACGTTCATCGATTTATAACACGCTATCACGTCAAAAAAGATGAATTGGAAACTACCTTTTCGAAGTAAGTATTAAAAATAAATTTGTTTCAATTTCAGGTGGAATTAGGAGTGGTGCCACTACCAAAATCTCTTACCAAGAGTCGCATTGAACAGAATATCGATATCTTCGACTTCAGTTTGACGGAAGACGAGAAGAAACTCCTGCGCAGCTACGATAGGAGATACAGGACCATACCGCAATTGAAATGGCTCAATCATCCGTATTATCCATTTGAGAAACCAAAATAATTTGTACAAATTGCAAACGCATTAATAGACTTTGGTCCCACACTTTTTTTGTTTTTATTTTTTATAATTTTTGTTTTTATTAAGCTATTGCATAGCTTCTATCGCGGGCCTTGAGCGTGGAGACCGAATCAAGAAATTCCGTAACGAAAAAACCTAACACGCCCCACTCCAACCGACAGAGGGGTGATACTTTTTAGTTTTTCCATCTATCGATAAATACCAGAACTTTTAATGACTTTTTGAAACATCACGCTTGTCTCTTTAGGTCAGCAACCCGCCTTTAGGTGGCATTGGTTGTATTGGAAAACTACCGTAATCAGCTGTTTGTGAGAAAGTATATAGGTGTATAGGTATTTATCATCTACGTACAACAGTGAATGTCTGTACTCGTATAATTTGTGTACAAAGTGTTTTAAATATGAATAAACGAAGAAAAAAAATACTGCATAAATAAAAAAAATATATAATTGTAATTGCATAAGTTGATAAAAAATGCTATGCAATAGCTTTACCGCGGCAGTCTCCGAGTGCCACACGTCTTTTTTTTTATTAATAACAAGCTGAGTTTTTATGAGCAGCATCGTTTTAACGAAATCTTTCCTATCTTCGAAAAATCTCGAATCTGGTAACTAATACAATGACGAGTACAACCTGAGGATCTTCAAGAGAAGAGTGAGCGGGTACCTTCTAGGGAAACGCGTTCCATCTTAGGCCGCATCTTGGCTTACCATCAGGCGAGATCATGAAGCTGTGTTATATCTGGAGGCAGCGCTTCTAATACCTACTTGAAACACAACTTTAAATACTGCTGTCATCTTCTGAGCTCTCACCCTCTCTTTCTAATACAGCTGTATAAAAAGAGATGGGGAGACCTCACAGACAGAGATATAACGTAAATATTTGTTTCAATTGATTAATGCGAGTGCTGGCTCCATCTATACCTAATACTACATGGGCGAGATCGTGGTCAAGCTCTTCTCTATCGATATTAAAAAAAACTAATATAGGTAGGTAAAAAAGAAAATTGTAGCCGTAAAAAATTAACGCCGTTTCGGTCCCGGCGTCTTTTGAAGAATAGGCCAACCGCCGTTCTGCCAGGCAGGTCGTAAAAGGCGACCGATTGGTTATCGAGTCACTACCATCGTGGCTACTAGGTGGTAGAGTTCTGCATTGCATATTCCTGCCGCAATAGCGTCAGTGCTTGTCGCTGTAGTGTTCCGGTTTGAGGGTAAGGTAGCCGGTAAACTTATGCATGTGGCATTAGACCTCGCCACAAGATAGCAACGCACCATTAACATCTTTGGTGTCTATAGGCGATGGTTGACTCTTTCCATCAGGAGACCCATCTGCTTGTTTGCTATCTTATGATATAAAAAAAAACTAGTGTCGGATTAAGTAAAGTGTCTACTTTACGTGTAGGAAAAAGTTACCCTTGAATTATAATGCCTAAGCTGTTGTGAGTAAATTATGTTGTTATTAATCGCTTTAAAAATCTCATGATTTCGACATCTTTGTAGTAGAGGACTGTCCAGAAAAACCATCGAATGTGTAGGACATTTTTTCGTGTTTTTCATAAAATAATCAAGCACTTAAAGTTCAAAACAAATTACTGTTATTGATCAATATTTTTTCGTTCACCAAATTAACATATTTGAAGTCCCTTAACTTTATTAGTTACCAGATTCAAGATTTATCGAAGAGGGAAAATGAAGGCGTCTCGTCAAAATGAAGCTGTTTATAAAAAAATCAGCTTGTTATTAATCAAAAATATAATGTTACTAGAAGCACGGTCTAAAAGCCTAGTTCACATAACGTCAACCGAATTTTTAGTCGAGTGGAGAATAGTTTAATTATTGAGATAGAGCAAAAAATCTATCAATTAATTTGCTCAAATAAAGTATTTTACACTTTCAATCGCCGGCACTTGGTGAAATCCCATTAATAATAGTTAAAACTAGTTAACAACACACTTGTGCTTTTATTTCACTATAAGTATACAAAACATTTTTTAATTTAATTGACTTGTTTCGCTTTTTAAAGCATCTTCAGGGCATAATATTCTTTTACGCCCTAAAGATGCTTTAAAAAGCAAAACCGATCGATTAATTTAAATAAAGCATCTTCAACACGTAATATTCTTTACTTTGAGTAAAAAATATTACGTCCTGAAAATGCGTTAAAAAGCCAAACCGAACGATTAATTTAAATAAAGCATCTTCAACACGTAATATTCTTTACTCTGAGTAAAAATATTACGTCCTGAAAACGCTTTAAAAAGCAAAACCGATCGATTAATTTAAATAAAGCACCTTCAACACGTAATATTCTTTACTCTGAGTAAAAAATATTACGTCCTGAAGATGCTTTAAAAAGCAAAACCGGTCGATTAATTTAAATAAAGCATTTTCAGGACGTAATATTCCTTACTTAGAGTAAATAATATTACGTCTTAAAAATGCTTTTAAAAGCGAAACCGATCGATTAATTTAAATAAAGCATCTTCAACACGTAATATTCTTTAGTCTGAGTAAAAAATATTACGCCCTGAAGATGCTTTAAAAAGCAAAACCGATCGATTAATTTAAATAAAGCATCTTTAACACGTAATATTCTTTACTCTAAGTAAAAAATATTACTCTAAGTAAAAAATATTACGTCCTGAAAATGCTTTAAAAAGCGAAATCTGTCGATTAATTTAAATAAAGCATCTTCAACACGTAATATTCTTTAGTCTGAGTAAAAAATATTACGCCCTGAACATGCTTTAAAAAGATAAACCGGTCGATTTATTAAAATAAAGCATCTTCAGGACGTAATATTGTGTACCCCCAATTTGTCTATATAGGTCATCTTTGATAAGAGTGAAAGAATATAAATATCTTGATCATGTTGTCGCTGAAGATTTAAGAGACGATGTAGATTTAGAAAGGGAGCGTAGAGCATTGTCGGTTAGGGCTACTATGTTGTCACGCAGATTTGCTCGTTGTTCTTTTCCCGTTAAAGTTATTAATTCTTTTTGAACTTTTTTTACACGAGCAGTCTGCGGTGTACAGAGACAATACCCAGAGATCATACAATGCCTTGAGAATACAGTACAATAATGCGTTCAGGGCATTATTGGAGCTGCTGCGATACTGCAGTGCCTCCACGATGTTTGCGCGTGCTGAGTGCTAAGTGTGAGTTTTTCTTTTTGCATTCGATCGTGAGCGCGTTTCGAGTTTACTAGGAATTTGTATGTGATTTGTACAGCGCCACCTAGTGGTAAACGTGATAATATATATATATATATATATATATATAAAAGGTATAAAAGGTGAGAAAATATAGAAAAAAATAAGAGTAGTTAAAAAGGCAGAACAACGTTTGCCGGGTCAGTTAGTAGTGAAATAAAAGTACAAGGGCGTTATAAATTAGTTTCAATTAGAAAACCTTAAAAACAATAAAGAAAAATATTGACACGCATTTGAACCTGCGACCATCTCCCTAAAACCGGGAGGCTCTCCTACTGAGCTAGTGTCAACAGACTCGACGTGGCGAAATTCTTCTTTGCTATATGATCGATTACGTCGATTGTACTGATCGCTAGATATACATACGTATAACTAGTTAAAGTCATGTAGCAAAGAAGAATTTCGCCACGTCGAGCCTATCGACACTAGCTCAGAGGGAGAGCGTCCTGGCTTTAGGAAGATGGTCGCAGGTTCAATCCCTGCGTGTCGATATTTTTCTTTGTTGCTTTTAAAGTTTTTCCAGTTTTCCCAAGCACATAGTGAGAGTGCTATATAATAAAAATAATTAGTTTCAACTAATAAGTGAGTTTTATTTCGCGGGATAAACATCCTATAAAATTATATACTCGCGCAAATGACAGCGTAATTCAACTAATAAACTCGACTAAAATGAGAGTTTCACCTTGTTTAGTGAGTGAGTCAGTTAGCAAGGCGTGTAGATCCGCCGGATCTTCTCAGTGTGTGGCCGCGTTTCCGATCCGGTAGTAGTTTTTAAAAAAATATGTTGACGTGTCAAAATAACTTGTAAAAAGTTTTATTGAATAAAGTATTTCTGATTTCTGGTTTCCGATTTCCGAGATCCGAGATCCGATTTCCGATTTCCGATTTCCGATGTCCAATTTCCGATTTACGATTTCCGATTTCCGATTTACGATTTCCGATTTCCGATTTCCGATTTCCGATTTCCGATTTCCGATTTCCGATTTCTGATTTCTGTTGTAGTGGGCACTACACGTCTGAGAAAATAAAACTAAATGTATCAATTCGACTAAATCATGCACTAATCTACCCTTTTATATATAGAAGAGGGGGCAAACGGACAGGAGGCTCACCTAATGGTAAGTGATTATCGCCGCCCATAGATAACTACACTACCAGAGGTCTTGTAATTGCGTTGCCGGCCTTTTAAGAACGAGTAAGCTCTTTTCTTGAAGGTCCATAAGTCGTATCCGTTTGGAAAAAATCTGCCGATAGCTGGTTCTACATAGGAGTAGAGCGAGACAAAAAATTCTTCGAGAATCACACGGTTGTGGATTTCCAGACATCGAGATGGTAATGATGGATCTTTGAATTTTGTCGCGATGTGCGATAGTGTTTGGCGGCAGGAATTAATCCAAACAGTTCCTCGGAACATTCCCCATGATAGAGCCAATAAAAGATGCAGAGTGATGCCACATCTTTACGTAACGACAAAGAATCAAGCTGATTTGAAATAGTCCCGTCATCGATGATTCGTGCCGCTCTACGTTGAATACGATGAAAAGAAAGGAGCTGGTACTGAGGAGCCCCCGCCCATAAATGAGAGGAGTACTCCATATGAGGCCGGATTTGCGCCTTATAAAGCAATAAGCGGTTGGCCGGTGTGAAGTACTACCTAGACCTGCTGAGAACTCACAGCTTTTTAGAGGCTTATTTTAGCCTTGCCTTCCAAGTGACAGTAGAACTGAACGTCGCTCGATATGTCGACTCCTAGTATTCCAATACTGGCTGTGGCTTTCAAGGATATATTTTCAAAAGGAGGTGATACGACAAAGGGTGATTTTTTAGCGGTAAACGTGCAAACTTGTGTCTTAATAGGGTTGAATTGGGCCAAATTTAATCGACCCCAATCCGAAGCTATGGAAAGTTGTGCTTTAATTTCTGATACTAGTTTGTTCCGGCACTTGTTGACGTATTCTTGAGAAATTCCGCTGCGGTCAAAGTATAAAGCATCGCCTGTACTGTCATCCGCATAACAATGAATGTTGCTCGATCGCAACATGTTATTAATGTACAGAAGAAACAGCGTAGGCGATAGCACACAACCTTGAGGAACACCAGCATTAACGAGTTTAAGTTCAGAGCATGCGCCATCAATAACGACCTTGATACTCCGATTCGTCAGAAAACTGGAGATCTATTTGCACTATTTCCCAGGAAGTCCATAGGATGGAAGCTTGGAAAGAAGTGCCTTGTGCGATACCCGATCGTGGGCCTTCGCTTATTTATATTTTATTTATACTTTATTATAAAACTTAAATTTTAATTTTAGTAAGTTTTATAATGTGTCTAAAATTGATTGAGTACTGTTATAATCAAGATTTTTTTACCATTTGGTAATTTTGTGTGCACATTGTTCCACAGTAAAATTCCTAACGTCACATGACTTTATTGTAAATTGCTTTGTGTGCATAAAGTGGAAATTTTTTTACAAAAGCAGATTTCACGTTTGGTAACTTTACGTTCATTATTTTTAAGTAATAAAAAATTAAAAATAATGAACTTTAACATTATTTCATACTTTTTTATTACTTAAAAATAATGAACTTAAAGTTACCAAACGTGAAATCATTATTTCATGTTTTTTATATATATTTTTTATATTGTTCTTTATTTGCAATAAATAGGGTACATATCTAGATCATATGTAACAATATGTTGCTCTTTATTCCTATTTTGCCCTTTTTGTGGCGTGTAAATGTTACAATGTGTTACCCTCACTAAAATGAAAGAAATACTAGATATATGATGTTGGGTAACCACTAGATTAATACCAAGTACAATTAAAACATTTACTACTATTCTGGAGAATTTTTAAATACGATAACATTTTTATTTAATTTTATTGTTTTTTTTTATAGTTCTATCAAGCCATTAGCACCTCCAACCTATTTTTCCTCTCGAATTTACAGAGTAATAATCAAAAAAAAAAAAATATTACTTTTTCTTGTAGCGTTTGCAGATTGTTCAAGCAATCATTACAGTACTCTCCACAAGTCCGAAGGTCTATTTAGTTGAGCCAGTGAAGCGTATGTGCCTTGAGTGCTCAAGTCTGCGGATAGTTGAGACGAACAGCATATGTGCGATCCTCGGTAAGTTGGGACGGCGTGGTTCGCAATGAATCAGTAGGAGCGGGACAGTGTTGCTGCACGGAAATCCAGTGAACGTGGAAAGTTCGAGGTGGACTCAACGGCGGATCCAGCCTTCGGTTCAGCAGGGGGGACATATATACAAGGGCCGATGCAGTCTTTGGTTCAGGGGGGGTCACATATTTGAGGTTCAGTCATGATAGGCTTTAATACTTATCTAATATTAATAAATTCATACCTAGCCCCTACCCAGAGGGGGGGGGGGGGTCATGACCCCCACCCTGGATCCGCCCTTGGATAGACTCTTAAAAGCGTAAATAAGGCTTAACTTGTAAGCCTGGCTGGTACTGTGGAGAGTGAAATGAAGGTTTAATAGACGCTGATGATAAGAAGGTTGTTGCGTTTTGTTTGTCGAGAGGTCACCTGTGAGAAAAGAGCAGCATACGACTAAATGAGATCCAAATACATAAAAGAGCAGCATACGACTAAATGAGATCCAATACATAAAAGAGCAGCATATGACTAAATGAGATCCAATACATAAAAGAGCAGCATATGACTAAATGAGATCCAATACACAATTGGATAATAATATATAGTTTCCCGATTTTATGCAAATAAAAAAAATATATTATTAATATTATTATAAAGATTAAATGTTTCCAATAAATAAATAAATATTCACGGAACGAATTACACTGACTGATCTAACCCCAAAGTAAGCAAATTATTTGCTTGTATTATGTTAGTCAACGATACTAATACATAGAAATACATATATAAATACTGGAATATATTTAATAAACACCCAATCCCGGTGATACTAACATTTATGCTCATCACACAAATGCTTGTCCCCGTCGGGGATCGAACCCGAGCCCTGTCGATTGCGTAGTCAGGGTAGCTAACCACTCGACCAGCAACGGGGCGATCAATGTTTTCTGATTACTTAAATAAAAAAATAAAATTATAATTAGCTATTTTTGTAATATGTTTTATATATTAATTTTAAGTGCTTCTAAGGGTGCCAATAATTTTTTATTTTCGCATTCGCATTGTATATCTGTTTTGTTAATTTTGCATCTACCTACCATTCTTTCTACATGTCCAAACCAACGGAACATGCCTTTTCTTATCTTTACACGACACTACACGGAATCTGAACTTGACCGCGTCGATTCTACTTTCATGCCCTTTCTGATATCCCCAACTCTCATTTTGATAGTGATCCCCATCATCGCACTTTTACGGCCTAATAACGATTACTATCGTCTGAATATCGATAAGCAGGGCCGACGATTTTGCTTATCTGAGTCATGGGAGTGGTAACTCACCACTTGCAAGATTCCGAGCTGTTACTGAGATTTTGGATATTCAAGAAAGCTTTGAAAAAACCTCAATATTAGTTTAGCTCGACCCGGGGATCGTATCCGGTACCTCATGTAAATTATAGAAATAAGTTGTGATGTGAAATAATGTTTGTAATTGTATCATGTAAATATAATTAAAAAACAACAAGCCCGCTGAGTTTCTTCCGCCGGATCTTCTCAGTGTGTGGCCGCGTTCCGATCCGGTAGTAATTGTAAAAAATCGACTCACAACATTTTTAGTTTAATGATAAATAATTATAATTTTAAAATATTTGCACACCATATCATGGTAGAGTATGTTGGTAACTTAATCAAATTTTAATAACTTGTAATTCCCATATTCTGGCAAATAAATTATTTCTTTCTTTTTTTCTTTCATGATCTGAGCAAAATAGGATATACCCTAGACCACGAGATAGTCAGAATACTTTTATCCCCGAATGAAGTGGTTCCCGTGGGGTTCATGAAAAACTTTTATAACGCAGCAGCAGCAGCAGGCGCAGCTAGTAAAATATAAAACTTGAAATATTACTTACTGTATTGATGAGAACGAATGTTACCGTAAAAACAGAAATATAAGAAAGTTTCGTTCTAAAAATTTCATCCTAGTCATAGTCAGTCAAAAAATATGTTATTATTTGCTGTTTTACCTTGGACTGGTTTCAGTTACTTCACAAACAGGAATGTGAAAATGATCTCTCATAGAAATAAAAGTCAATCTTTTATTTTTGGCGTTCCACTAGGGAGTATACTTGGTCTGATCTTATTTACATAGTATACAGGTAGACTAGTAAAATATTGTACATACTGGAGGAGTGAGTTTGGTGCTCGATTGTAAAATCGAATATGTAAAAATATAGGTACTTAAATGTTGACCTAATTATCCAATAACATTGTTTAGTAAAGACACACCGAGCATAGAAGTTCATTGTTCACAAAGAGAAACTTACCAGACTTGACCTTTTTAGTACAATGGAGGTGAGCATACTTTTTGAATACTACTACACTAATTTCTTTGGGGTTTTGTTAGGTACTATTAGTAAAGCAATTTTCTTTTTTGTTATATTTTTATTGTTTACTTATGATCATAAACTATCATGTTCTTCAATATGTACAATCTGTTTTTTTATTCATGATTTCTTGAAAAATAGTTTAAAAGCGCTTTTTAGCATTATAAAAAAATCCAAACACACAATTAATTTTTTATACTTTATTAAATTCCAATACCTTATGCTTTTTTCCCATTTTTTATTTGACTGAACATTGCTCTAAAGTTAGGGTTGTCAAATGCTCAATATTTTATGGGTTACCGCGTGTCTCACGTTACAAAACTTTTGGGACCCGGATTATCGAAATGAAATTGGGGGTAAATAAAGCTCCCGTATATTTACAACTTCCGTCGTGAAAGATGAGCGCGGCTAAGAACGAGTCAAGCATTATTTCCGACCCACTATGGCTTTTTGTATTTGTTCGTTAGTGTGTTCTTTTTTACCATAAGTTAGCAAACAAGTAGATGGGTCTGCTGATGGAAAGAGTCAACCATCGCCTATAAATACCAATTGTGTTATCTTGTCGCTAGGTCTAATACTACATGCATAACTTTACCGGCTACCTTACCCTCCAAATGAGAAAACGACAGTGACTAGCACTGACGCTATTGCGGAAGGAATAGGTAAGGCGGTGATACCAGACCCCGGCGAGACCATGCTGAACTCCTCCTAGTAGCGACGATGGTAGTGGCTCGCATAACCAATCGGCTGCTTTTACGACCTGGCAGAACGGCAATTGGCCTATTATTCAAAGGAGCCCGGGACCAACACGGGGAAAAATTGTCCGTTGTCAGGCGGGTCCAAAAGCAGGTTTGTTTATATTTGTTCGGTGTCCTCCACGAGGTGGAATAAATATTGATACCAATAAACAAATTAGCGGAGCTTAAAGTAAAATGTAATCTTAAGTTAACATGTAAAAATGTTAAAACCTTTGTTTCACAAAACGAAGTTCTTTTAAAATATTTCATTTGATACAAAATATTAATTTAAAAACTAAAGATTTTTGTACAAAAAAATGCAACTTTTATTGCCTTCTGTAAAAAATTTAAATCTTTAGTATATTTGATGCGGTAACCCGTAAATTAAGACGTGGAAAGTGGCAACCCTACTCAATTAGAATATGATACTGCAGAATATCCTTTTACATGTTTGTCAAACAGTCATCTTTTGTGAAGTGGTCAAAGACCATCCGGGACTCGTCCACGTTGGGATGTGATTTGCAAAACGCGTCTACTTTTGCTCTTTTCTTCTTTTAAAATAGTTCTTTTAAAATATTTCATTTGATACAAAATATTAATTTAAAAACTAAAGATTTTTGTACAAAAAAATGCAACTTTTATTGCCTCCTGTAAAAAATTTAAATCTTTAGTATATTTGATGCGGTAACCCGTAAATTAAGACGTGGAAAGTGGCAACCCTACTCGAATTAGAATATGATACTGCAGAATATCCTTTTACATGTTTGTCAAACAGTCATCTTTTGTGAAGTGGTCAAAGACCATCCGGGACTCGTCCACGTTGGGATGTGATTTGCAAAACGCGTCTACTTTTGCTCGTATTTCTGGACTCATGATGGGCGTTCGAGATTTAATCCAAGAATATACTGAAAAATAAATAACACATTCTTAGGGGCCGTTCATAAAATACGTTCGCATACAAGGGGAGGGGGGGGGGTCTGGCTGTGTGACAAGATGTGACAAGGGGGGACGGGGGGTATACGGCAACGTGACGTTCGCCGTTTATTATTTTTTGACATGAGCGCTAGCTCTGTGTCGCGACTCTAGCGGCGTTGCGATCCGTCACAACGGGTTTCTTTGTTTTTCCAATACTTGAGACAGTAACGTTTCCACGTACCCTGCGCGTAATGTTATTATAATAACTAAATAAATATTTTTAATTTTCAGAATTTGTGTACTATCATTTAGAATTTATCATACTCAGCAGGGGGGGGGTCTTAATTTTTGTGACGAAATATTTCTAGGGGGGTCATAAAAAGTGTGACACAGCGTGACAATGGGGGGGGAGGGGCTCAAAAAAAGCTGATTTTAGTGTGACGTATTTTATGAACGGCCCCTTACACATAGCATACACGGGAATATATTACACATAGCATAAGGAAAAACTTTATAAGTAGCGGTAATATTTTAACATAATTTCTTAAATCCAAATGCGCATGCTTCAAAAAGTTTGTTTTCGTAATTATCCTTACCAGCGACTTTGGTCAAATTTTGGTCACAGGCTAAACAATTAAATCTTTTCTAAGTTTGAGAACAGAATTTTTCTATAAACATGTTACAAATTATATTATACACTAGCTGTGCCCACGACTTTGTCCGCTTGAAAATAAACTAAAAAGTAGCCTGTTACTCCTTATTACATCAGCTATCTGCCAGTCCTGTCAAAATCGATTCAGCCGTTCCAGAGATTAGTTAGAACAAACAGACAGACAGACAGACAAAAATTGTAAAAAATGTTATTTTGGGACATGCACCATGTATATGTATGCATTTAGTTAAAAGAGGTTATTTTAATTTTACAAACAGACACCCCAATTTTATTTATTTGTATAGATATGTACATGAATGTAGTGTGTGTAATATTTATTTTTAATAATTTAATGTATTTCTATTGTTCTTTTTAATAAGAAACGGTCTTAAAGTCTTGAATTAAACCAATACATCTAAGAATCCAAATAAAAAAAAAAAAACATAATACATATTATGATATGGATGAACTAAAGACTAAAATAAGAAAAATTTGTAGTTTTGTAAGACAATTACGCGAATGTGGAGTGTAAAATTTGTCATAGTAAGCACCGATACCGGACCATTAGATCACACAGGCATTTAAATAGATTTTTAGAAATTAAAAATACTTACATCAAAGCGATAAAAATAAACATAACGTACACTACATTTATTTGACATACATTTTAGTATACACATAGGTATGTATATTTTTACATTTATGGCTTAAGGGTACTGGCAAATTTAGAAGAGATTATGTTGTTAAGTTGACGGTCAAATTTTGACCACCAGGTGATCGCTAGTGATAAGTAAACATGAGTAAATTTAACACTTAAAACTAACTTTTTTTTTAACTTCCCGCTACGTATAAGGAAGTTACTGATTTTTTTTACTGAGCCCCGATTTTCGAAAATCGAATTTTCACCCGAACTCCACGTTTTGTGGCCCTAGAAACCTTTTCTGACTATTTTCTCGATGACGTCAGTATGTCTGTATGTATGTGTGTGCGTGTATGTGTGTATGTAAACATTTCATAACTTTTGAACGACTGGACCGATCGAAACGCGGTTGATGCATTCGATTGAATTCCGCTCAACTTAGACTTCTTGAAAATTTGATCGAAGTTGGCTCGGGAGATTTTGAGAAATTTTGAAAAAACATCAAATTTTTTTTTAACGAAACAGAATTTTTTTAACATAACTTCCAGATTAGTGTACCGATTGAGTATAGAAACCAATCAGCTCTATTTTTCAAAAAACTACGTCTAATTCATAAATTGCATCTAATCAATACGTTTGGGAGAAATCGTTGACCAAAAATTTTTTCGAAATAACTTCGAAATTTTTCTACCAATCATTTTTGTTATTGTACGATATTTTGGTACATAAAAAACTACGTCGAATGCCGCTTCCAAAATCAAAATCAAATCTAATTTTCAAAAGTTACAGCTTTTCGAATATAAAAATTACGTTGTTTTAGCAAACTTACATAATATTTTTGATATAATTTTCAGGCTAAAACACCAATTTACTTAATAATCTTATCAACTTTTCTCCTTTAAAAACTATGTTAAATATCATTAATTGGATTAAAATCGGTCAATTAGTTTGTGATTCATCAATGACAAAATTTTTTGAAAAAAAAAATGGTTTTTTACAATCATCGAAATTTTTCAACCTATCGGTTATTTAGCTAAAGCAATATATAAGATCTCAACAACTTTTGAGATCTAAAACATTGCTTTAGTTAAATACTATTCGGAAGGTCAAAATCGATTATCGTTTCCAAAATATACATCTATTCAAAAATCCATATATTGCCATTTTTAACATATTATATACATGATAATATAATGTATACGGCTTAGATGTTTGAACTGAAAAAATCTATGCTTATAGTTTTTACTTTTTCAGCTTAAAATGCCTTAATTTAACGAGAAGTTTCAGGGATGTCCCACAGGGTCAATCGTTTACATATTTTTTGTTAAAAATGCATTTCATAAATATTGAAACTAAATGACCCGGCGAACTTTGTTCCGCCTAACAACCAATGAATTAGAAGTAGGATCTATACATATAATAAAATCGTAGGTAAGTCAAAACTGTACATTGAATATTTTTTTAAAAGAATACTTGGGACGTGATCTACAATCGATACCGAAGCCAAAAATATAGTTTTTAGAATTTTGTCTGTTTGTCTGTATGTATGTCCGGGGTAAACTCAAAAAGTACTGCATGGATTTACTTTAAATTTTGCATGAATATTACTAATAGGTCGGGTCAACATATAGGCTACATATATATATCATATATATATGTAGCCTATATGTTGTTTATATATATATCATATATCATATATATATACCTACATATATCACCTAAGGGGGAGGAGCAGTGCGGAGTAAACGAAGGCCGCGCGGACGAAGTCGCAACAGCTAGTAGTAAAAATAAAAATAAAAAATTAAGTATTTTAATGACGTGCCAGCAAAAATATTATCCAAGTACATTTTGTAGAGTAGCCGGCTATTACTCAAACTATTTTTTCCATAACCATAAACATCAAACCTGAAAACTGTATAGCCTACTCAGGTGTGACAGTCTTTTTAATTTCGTTGTATATACTCCGCATATACTAATATCTAAACTATTTTAATAATTATATTTTATTTGAATGATATTTTAAATTTATACCGTGTTGGTCCCGGCCTCCTCTGAAGAATAGGCCAACTGCCGTTCTGCCAGGCAGGTCGTAAAAGGCGACCATCGTGGCTACTAGGTGGTAGAGATCTGCATTGTCTCACCCGGGTCTGATACTACCGCCTTACCTATTCCTGCCGCAATAGCGTCAGTGCTTGTCGCTGTCGTATTCCGATTTGGAGGGTAAGGTAGCCGGTAAACTTATGCATGTGGCATTAGACTTCGCCACAAGGTAGCAACGCACCATTAACACCTTTGGTGTCTATAAGCGATGGTTGACTCTTTTCATCAGGAGACCCATCTGCCTGTTTGCTATCTTATAATATAAAAAAAAATACAATAACAATTTTATTAATGTTTATATGCATAGAGAAATTAAATCTTTAGTAAAAAACAGCCACCTGTCTATTTAAGAGGAAAATTAAAATCATTAATACCTTATTTTATACCATATCTCTTTAGCTAGGCACAAGATATAGGAAAGATGGCTCGGAAATAAATTGATATATAAATACTTAGTAGTTCATCGGAACTCTCTCCATGACAAATGTAATAAAAGCTGCACAGCGAATATATATCTCAGCGTAATTACAGAGAATTAAGCCAAATTGAAATAGTCTGGTCATCAAAATTTCGGACCACTAAACTCTGAATGCAATTAAGAGGAAGAAGCTGTTATGGAGTAACTCAAACAGTAACAAGAGAGTAATTTACGTATGATAAAGTTGTGGGACATCGACCGACTAGAAATACTCTTTCGCTCTACTGAGCAAACTAAATGGAATGTAATGTACATATATACATACACATCTTCACGCTAGAACCTTTACGGGGCAAGCATAAAGAATCAAACCTCATATGTCAATATCCTTGTAGATTTATATTGCTTCCTCCACGTTCAAAGCTCTCTTCATAGCGATATCTTTACGCTGCCATTGCAAAAGGCAGATTTAAAATTTCTTTCACCATCAGAACTACTAACTAAGCTTTCCAGAATTAATAAAGGCTAATTTTATATTTGGCTAAGTAATTATAAAGTTTGTCTATGTTACTCATGACTGTTAAAGGAAGTATATATTGAGTCGTGTGAAGTCGTGAATAAAATCTAGTTATAATAATAAAATAATATTAAAGATTACCTTTTGGAGTATTCGTGGACTTGTCGATTGTACACGAAAAAAATATTGAGTAATTGTCATAGTCCGTATCTAAGACATACACGGTAACGTTCTCAGCACCTGGAACTATTCTCAACAATTAAAATAATGTCTACACAAATAACAAAAGTCTTAAAACTAATTAAGCAACTCTGTGAAATTTATGTCGTAGGATAGCAAACAAGCAGACGGTTTCCTGTTGAAAAGATATCTATGCCACCTACAGACACATGATATGTTAATGGTGCGCTGCAATCCGTGTGGCGGGATAAGAATGCCGCATGCATAAGTTTGCCAGCTATTTGTCTTCCAAAACGGAACATGACAGATAAAAGTACCGACGTTACTGTGGTAGGAATAGGCAAGACGATAATATCAAAATCCAGTCTAGACATTGCATAACTCTAACTAAAAGAGACTGAGGATTTATTAATAATAGAAGGAGTTTAGAATATCTAGTGAATAAAAAATGCAGAAAAAAGACACTAGAAAAAGTTGAAAGTAATTGTGCAGCACAGACATGTTTTATTGTAAATATTAATGTAAATAGATAGTAAGGCAGAATAGAATTGTATATTTCGTTTAGTTCGTAAGTTTTTTTGTAATAAATAATGTTCGTTTTCGCCTTTTATTCGCCCTAAGACCTACATACAGCTTTGTTGTATAAAAATAATAAGGCCTTATGTAGCTATGATCTTTGCCTATTAGGCATATTACGAATAAAGCGAGTTCCACGCAGTCGACGACATTACGAGTCGACTCTTGCGAGATAGTATTTATATGCGGGAACTCGCTATTACGAAAATCCGAAAATTGTAAAATTCTTTATGTAAACAAATGTTTTATGATTGTAAATAGTATGTATAATGTAAGTATAAGCCTTAGGCATATGTTTAGACACTTTTCGGTACCATAAAGATAGTGTACAGGATAGTACGGCCTGAAAAGGCGTACAACTCTGTGATTGTAAGAGTTTCCGAGGTCCTGTAAGAGCATACAATGTATATAACACTCTTGTTTGTTATTGTATAAGTGTATTTGTGTTAGATCCTTGTATGTATATAAGAAATAACACATTGTAATTAGATTTCGGTAGGTCTTAGGGCATTACGTACTTTGTTTTGTATATATTTGTAAAAAGGTAGTACCGTTGCACTCGATAGAGGGCCACACTAGTTGATTAAAGGTAGAAGAAGCTACCTAAGATAAAATTATTAAGATTAGATTGCAAAAAGTAGGATTTAACAAATCCTAAACATTGTGGCGCCACACCCGGCGCCGGTTCTCTTTGAAGATTGCCGCCGCGCGTCTGGCCGCGCACTATAAATATCGGAGAGCGCGGCCATACAATCAGTTCCGCTCCAGTTAAGTTACAGTTTCGTTACGACTCAACAAGTTTCCCAGACAAGTTCCTGGGCTTTAGTATATATCTATAGGGTACCGGCTTTAGAGTAGGGCAGTGTTAGGGCAAGTAGTGGCTCTCCATAGAATAGGTCAAACATTTTGCAACGGTGCTAGCTTTATTGCTATTTCGTTACAATAAAGCACCTTTGCAAAGAAAAGGTTGTGGTCTCGTTTATTTCACCGACACATCCGGCTCAACAGAAAAGCACTACGGCTGGTGGGGCATCGAAGAAAGAAGAACCAGATATACAGTCCGCTGGCTCCCCCGGCTGTAGTGCACATTTTCTGGTCGCATTCGAGCCGGATTACTGAGCCATGCCGATCGAGACGAGGAGTACGTCGAGTCGCCGAGAGGAAGAGGCCGCTAGTCACGAGGAGGAGACGAGCGGTACCACCACGTCCGCTACGGAGACTAGCGTTACGACGGAGAACACCGAGGCGACCGAGACCACAACGAGCACCGTTGCAAACAACGACAAGCCGGTACCATCCGCAGTCGAGTCGCCGCGTATCGTTTATTTACGCGCCAAATTAGAAGAAGCGCGCTTACGAGCAGAAGAGGCGCGCCTACGGACGGAACTCGCGCGCGCTGTTTACGAAGAAGGGCAAGCAACTGCCATTACGAGGGTCGAAGATTGGATGGACTCCGCTCGGCCAACCCATACGGATCGCCAGCCGGCACCAGAGCCGCTGGCAATCACCAGTTCGGTGGCACTTATGCCACACCCCATACGAGAGGCGGCACCTAGGCCGCAATACGAAGAGGCGGCGCACGCGCCGCACCAAGAAGATTCGGCGGGCCATGAGTCGCCCGCACCACGAGAGGTGGCCCAGGCGCCACAAGCTATGTCGCCCGCGCAATCGGCGGGCATTTCAGCGCGCGCTGTACGTCCGACGGAAGATGATGTGTCCGTCGTAGAGAAGGCGAAGATTTCGACGCCTACTGAAAATACGGCACCAAAACAAGAGTCTGGTGCATTGAAGGCCGCAGATATCACCGCGCTCGCGTCCGCCCTGGCAGAAGCATCACGAGGGGCGCCGCGCTATAGTATGGAGTTACCAAGTTTCGATGGCGCTGGTGAAGAATGGTTGCAGTTTAAAGCGGCGTATCGAGATACGGAGAAATATTTTAGCAAGGCGGAAAATCGGGCAAGAATTCGAAGATGTCTACGTGGAAACGCCAAAGAAGCCGTCGCCTGCATGTTTTACGGGGAAACCGACCCAAGTGAGATCGTCGACCATTTGGAAATACAGTTTGGTCGGCCCGACGCACTAGTGAACGCCGAATTAGAAAAAATCAAGTCATTGCCGCGAGTGAAAGAAAGTGCGCGGGAAACGTGTGTGTTCGCCAGTAAAGTGAACAATATCGTCGCTACGATTCGAGCTCTCAACAGAGAGAGCTATCTACACGATACGGTGGCAGTGAATAGTTTATTAGCGAAGTTTAATTATACGTTGCAGCACAGTTGGTTCCAGTACGCAAGACGGGAAGATAGAAAACCCGATCTACAAATGATTAGTGAATTTTTAATGAAAGAAGCCGAGATGTGTGCTGCGTTGGTGCCACATGAACCTACGAAAGAAAATCAGCAAGTTTTTAAGAAAACGCAGCGAACACACACGCAGAAATATGAACCACAAGTGAAGAGAGACAAATGTGCGATATGTCAAGATGCACATACTAGCTCTATATGTGAACAGTTTACGAAAGCTAGTGTTGACGATAGGTGGGCTATGGCAAAACGTTATAATTTATGTTTCAGGTGTCTACAAAAAAGAAAGCCAAAACACGAGTGCAAGTTTCGGCAGTGCGGCATCGACGGGTGCAAGAGTTCGCACCATCGGCGGCTACACAATAGCCGCAACAATTATACGAAGAAGACACCTGAAGATGAAGTAGAAGACAGCGACGCCGTGGTGACGTCAACGCAGTCAAGCGCGCCGCGCGCCTACCTTAAAGTTGTACCGATTGTCCTGACAGGTTCCAGGGGCAGCGTGAACACATACGCGCTATTAGATGAAGGGTCCACAGTCACGCTGGTAGAAGAGAAGGTGGCTGCACGAATAGGAGCTCGCGGGCCGGTAGAGCCGTTCCGCATAGAAACAGTTGGCGGCACGCGACTCAACGCAGAGAGGTCGCGCCGCATCGCAGTCACCATCAAGGGCCTTCATCACCATCAGCGACATCGGATAATAGGAAGAACTATAGGTAACCTTAACCTATCGCCACAGTCTGTTAATAGATCCATCGTCAACAACTGCAGACATCTGGAAGATATAGAAGAAGATGTCATTATGGAGCGCGCCGTACCAACCGTGCTCATCGGCCAGGACAACTGGCACCTCATCGTGACGAGGGCTGTGAAGAGCGGAAGACGTGGACAACCAGTAGCATCGCTCACGCACCTTGGCTGGGTGCTACATGGTGTGGACTACCGCCACAAGCAGCGAGTCCACCTAGTACAGAGAGCTGCCTATGCCGAACAGGATGAAGATATAGAGAAGGTAATAAGAAATTATTTCGATTTGGACAGTGTCGGCATCACTCCGCGCCAGCCCATCAACCAGAACGAGCAGCGAGCCCTGCAGATTTTAGAAAGTACGTGTAAGCGCTTACCTGACGGGCGCTACGAGGCAGGTCTATTATGGAAAGAAGATAGCCGCGAGTTTCCTGATAGCCGCGGCCTGGCTATTAAAAGATTGTATAATACAGAGAGACGTCTGGACAAGGACCCCGCGCTAAAGGAGGCATATGAGAAACAGGTACAACATTTATTTGATAGTGGTTACGCCGAACCCGCCAACGAGTCACCTAGCCAATCCACCTGGTACCTGCCTCACTTTGCAGTAGTGAATCCTGCAAAACCTAAGCCGCGCATAGTGTACGACGCAGCTGCGCGGGTCAATGGAGTAAGTCTCAACGACATGTTATTAGCTGGTCCAGACCTTCTGCAGAACCTACCCGGAGTGCTAATGAGATTTCGACAGCTGCCTATAGCCGTGACAGCAGACATAAAAGAAATGTTTCTGCAAATACGTGTACGACAACAAGACCGGGACGCATTACGTTTCCTATGGCGAGGAAGCGATAGAAAAGATTCGCCACGTGAGTATAGGATGACCAGCGTCGTATTTGGAGCTGCGTCATCACCAAGCACCGCTATCTTTGTAAAAAATAAGAACGCACAAGAATACGCCCACATCTATCCCGACGCCGCTACAGCCGTGGTAAGAAACCATTACATGGACGATTACCTGCAGAGCTTCGATAGTGAGGAAGATGCCATCAGAATAGCCTCGCAGGTTAGCCTCATTCATCAACAGGCGCATTTCCAGCTGCGCGGATGGAAAACGAACAACTCGGCCGTAGCTAAAACGCTACTAGTAGCGCCATCTCTGGGCGGCGATTGGGAACTAAGCACAGAAAGCGAGAAGGTTTTGGGATTAAAATGGAAACCTCATAACGATAAGCTGGGTTTCAATGTTAAAGCGGTGTACGATGAAGATAAAACACCTACGAAGAGACACGCGTTACGGGTAGCTATGTCTATTTTCGATCCTTTAGGTTTAATTACACCTGTAACTATTCACGCGAAACATTTACTTCAAGAAACGTGGCGAATCGGACTACCATGGGACGAGCCTTTACCTGCGAACTTGGAGAAGACATGGAGAAGCTGGCTTCAAGATGTGAGAAGAATGGAAAACCTGGAAATACCTCGCGCACATTGTAACCTGGCGCGAGCGCGAGATCGGCAGCTGCACATCTTTACGGATGCCAGTGAGTCTGCCTATGCAGCGGCGGTCTACTGGCGCATAGTCAACGAGGACGGCGAAGTCAGCGTCAGCCTAGCAGCAGCCAAAGGAAGAGTCAGCCCGCTCAAGTTTACCTCCATACCAAGGTTAGAAATTCAAGCAGCTTTACTAGGTGCCCGCCTAGCTCAGCACGTCATGGAGGAGTACGAGTATCAGCCAAGCCGCAGGGTGTACTGGACAGACAGCCGCACAGTTCTATCGTGGCTACGCACAGGCTCGCGAACATTCAAGCCGTTTGTTGCCCATCGAGTAGCTGAAATTGAAGATATTACGAAGGTCGCAGAGTGGCGATGGGTGCCGTCTCGCGACAATGTAGCTGATGATGCTACTCGCCATATCCCGGAAGAATTTGGAGACCGACATAGATGGTTCGTTGGTCCGGCCTTCCTATACTTAGAAGAGGACAAGTGGCCGCAAGATGTCGCTACCAGTAGCGAAATAACAGGCGAAGAAAAACCGTCGGCAGCTGTAAATAGTGTAAATATTGTAAATAACATTAGAAAAATTGTATGTATTACAGAAGCACTTCCGGATGTGACAAGATTTTCGTCGTGGCTTCGACTGGTGCGTGCAACAGCGCGCGTGCTGCAGTTCATCGAGCTCTGCAGATCAAATAAGCAACGTGTCGCCGGTGTGCGTAAGCGCACAGCTACGAAGGCCTCCAATGATGAAGATTGGGGAAAAAAGAATACGAAAAGCTCGAGGAAAATAGAGAAAATTAAAAGGCCACGAAGTTCTGACGAAAAACGACAATACTTGCCGCTAGATGGCGCTGATATCATTAGCGCCGAGAAATTGTTAATAAAATTATCACAGCAAGAAAGCTTTGCTAGCGAAATAGAAGCTATTACGGGCGGGAGCGCGATAGCAAGAGACAGCCGGTTGAAACAGTTATCATTGTTCGTCGATCAAGAAGGCATTTTGAAAATAAAGTCACGTATAGCGGCGGCAGAAGATATTAGTGAAGATTTACGAGAGCCGGCCGTACTAGATGGCCGTCACCCATACACCCGCCTCTATATAGAACATGAACACCGGCGTCTTCACCATAGCGGGGTGGAAGCAACTACGAGCGAAATATTACAGAAATTTTGGGTTTTACGGCTTCGCCCCACCGTGCGCGGCATAGTAAAGAGCTGCGCGCTTTGCAGGAGAAGAAGCGCTATCCCGCCACAGCCGCCTACAGGCGACCTGCCGAAGTCCCGGGTCGCGCACCATCAGCGAGCCTTCACCTACGTGGGCCTGGACTTTCTTGGGCCATACAGCGTGACCATCGGGCGGCGCCACGAGAAGAGATACGTGGCGCTTTTCACCTGCCTTACTTCAAGGGCGGTCCACCTGGAGATAGCCGCCAACCTGACTACGGACTCCGCAGTAATGGCACTGCGGCGCATGATGTCGCGCCGCGGGTGCCCCACCGAGGTTTGGAGCGACAACGGCACCAACCTGCGCGGCGCTGATGCAGAGCTGAGGCGCGCCGCCATAGACGCCACTAAAGAAGCAGCAGCCAACTATTCGATCAAGTGGAAATTCATCCCGCCGAGCGCGCCTTTCATGGGAGGCGCATGGGAGCGCATGGTGCGCTCTGTCAAGGCTGCACTGTTCGCCGTGCTGCAACAGCGGCATCCACCAGAAGAGGTACTGCACACACTGCTGGTAGAGGTCGAGCACACGCTCAACAGCCGACCTCTCACACACGTGTCGGTTTCACCAGAAGACCCGGCACCACTGACGCCCAATCACTTCCTGCTGGGCGGACCATCACGCGTGCCTGTCCCGGGCGCGTTCTCCGAAGGCGATACCATCGGCCGCCGCCACTGGCGGCACTCACAACAGCTGGCCAACCACTTCTGGTCACGCTGGGTACGAGAAGCGCTTCCGCTACTCCAAAAGCGGCGGGAGCCTCACGGAAGAGGAGCAGAGCTGCGCGTCGGCGACATCGTGCTCATCGCTGACGGCGCGCTGCCAAGAAATACGTGGCCAACGGGGATCATCGAGGCAGTACACCCTGGAGCAGACGGCGTGGTACGAGTGGCTGACGTACGTACGGCTGCGGGAGTCATGCGAAGACCGGTTAAGAAGTTAGTCTGGCTGCACCATATTTAGTATAACACTGCGTGTTATAGGCGGGAGAATGTGCAGCACAGACATGTTTTATTGTAAATATTAATGTAAATAGATAGTAAGGCAGAATAGAATTGTATATTTCGTTTAGTTCGTAAGTTTTTTTGTAATAAATAATGTTCGTTTTCGCCTTTTATTCGCCCTAAGACCTACATACAGCTTTGTTGTATAAAAATAATAAGGCCTTATGTAGCTATGATCTTTGCCTATTAGGCATATTACGAATAAAGCGAGTTCCACGCAGTCGACGACATTACGAGTCGACTCTTGCGAGATAGTATTTATATGCGGGAACTCGCTATTACGAAAATCCGAAAAGTGTAAAATTCTTTATGTAAACAAATGTTTTATGATTGTAAATAGTATGTATAATGTAAGTATAAGCCTTAGGCATATGTTTAGACACTTTTCGGTACCATAAAGATAGTGTACAGGATAGTACGGCCTGAAAAGGCGTACAACTCTGTGATTGTAAGAGTTTCCGAGGTCCTGTAAGAGCATACAATGTATATAACACTCTTGTTTGTTATTGTATAAGTGTATTTGTGTTAGATCCTTGTATGTATATAAGAAATAACACATTGTAATTAGATTTCGGTAGGTCTTAGGGCATTACGTACTTTGTTTTGTATATATTTGTAAAAAGGTAGTACCGTTGCACTCGATAGAGGGCCACACTAGTTGATTAAAGGTAGAAGAAGCTACCTAAGATAAAATTATTAAGATTAGATTGCAAAAAGTAGGATTTAACAAATCCTAAACATTGTGGCGCCACACCCGGCGCCGGTTCTCTTTGAAGATTGCCGCCGCGCGTCTGGCCGCGCACTATAAATATCGGAGAGCGCGGCCATACAATCAGTTCCGCTCCAGTTAAGTTACAGTTTCGTTACGACTCAACAAGTTTCCCAGACAAGTTCCTGGGCTTTAGTATATATCTATAGGGTACCGGCTTTAGAGTAGGGCAGTGTTAGGGCAAGTAGTGGCTCTCCATAGAATAGGTCAAATATTTTGCAACGGTGCTAGCTTTATTGCTATTTCGTTACAATAAAGCACCTTTGCAACGTACAGTTGTGGTCTCTTTTCATCTTCCCGGCGACACCCGGCTCACGACCAAAGCACTACGGCTGGTGGGGCATCGAAGAGAGAAGAACCAGATTTACAGTCCGCTGGCTCCCCCGGCTGTAGTGCACAGTAATATTAAAGAAAAAAAATTAAGGGATAAATAAGGCCGTGGCACCAGACCCAGACAAGCCGTGGCAGAACTTTACCACCTAATTGTTACGTTGGTACCAACAAATTTGACCAATCGTTTACCTTTTATGTATTGCTTGGCAGAAAGAAGCAGCCTCTCCCCGTGTTGGTCCTGGGCTCCTTTGAAGAATAAACCAACTGCCGTTCTGCCAGGCAGGTCGTAAAAGGTGACCGTTTGGCTATACGAGTCACTAACATCGTGGCTACTAGGTGGTAGAGTTCTGCATTGTCTCGTCCGGGTCTGGTACCACCGCCTTACCTATTCCTGCCGCGATAGCGTGTTCCGTTTGGAGGGTAAGGTAGCCGGTAAACTTACGCATGTGGCATAAGACCTCGCCACAAGATAGCAACGCACCATTAACATCTTTGGTGTCTATAGGCGATGGTTGACTCTTTCCATCAGGAGATCCATCTGCTTGTTTGTTATCTTATACTATAAAAAATGGCACATACAATATATTGGAGAAGAAAAATCTTCGGAATTTTTTCTAGACAATTCAATGACAGTCTAAAACGAAAAAAACAATATATCTGGAATGCTTAGCAGTATAAGAAGTGGTAAAATAGTGATACCACTGGCTCATGGCAAATTTCTTAATAGTATATTTTCATCATAAACTTGTGGAATAAATGAATATAGAAGCAAGAACATATGAAGATTTTGGAGATCTCATTTATTACTTGTCGCAGTTAATTTTAAAATAATATTTTCACCGGGAAAATACAACTTAAAAACAAGTAATTTATAAAGAAGCCCTGTTGCAGAATCACATGTAATTCAACACGAAGATTTAAAAAATATTGAATTCTATTAAACTAGAAGACATCCAAAATAAACAAGAAATAAAGACATAAAATAAAGCAAAAATAAACTAAAATTAAACGATTAAATAAGTTTTAAGAAATTGATAAAAAAAGGAAATATTATATTTACAGAGAAATTTTGTAAAAAAATGTGGAATACATACATTTCTAGAAAAAAAGTAGAAAACAAAATTAATCCGTTTTATACCCGAAACATTAATATATAATATTAAGAATATACAAAAATAACATAAGATAATTATGGTGTATAGATAATAAATAAATCTAGAATGAGATACATTAACATTAAAAAATCAAAGTTTAAATGATTTTATAAAGCTTGTACACAAGTGGCTGCAGAAACTAAAATTGACATGATTTATTTGCTCAATATCCAGGTATAAATTCAAAAGATTTCAAAAACTTTTGGAGAGAGAGAAGATACATATTTTAATTAAGATAAATGTACCTTTTGGTATGGTAAAAATGAAAGAGTAAACCAAACTTTAGCTAACAGTAGCACAGAATATATAATAGTACAAGTACAGAAAAGACACTCCGGAAAGTCGATTAAAGAAATAGGGACTCTTGCTACAATACAATTAAGTTGAATTCAGATCGCGGGCTCCTTGATTACCTATGGTTATATTTACCTAGAAGTTACATCTGTTTCTAACGCGTAACTCTTATCTAGAAATCTTAACTAGAAATCAGGGTAGTCTCTAGGAAACTCTATCGCCTATAGACACCAAAGATGTAAATGATGCGTTGCTATCTGTACAGCAGGATGGCAATGCTATATACATAAGTCTACCGCCCAACTTTAACCCCCTAAACTTAACAAGATAATGACGAGCATTGACGCTATTGCGGCAGGAATAGGTAAGCAGTATACCCGGGTGAGACGATGTGGAACTCTACCACCTAGTAGTCACGATGGTAGTGACACGTATAGCCAATCGGTCGCCTTTTACAACTTGCCTGGCTTAGCGGAATATGCTCTATACTTAAAGAAACTCTGATCAACAAGGGGAAAATGAATTTTGTTAACAATTAATTAATGCTAAAATATAATTTATAGCGCATTTCAAGTTGCAATACTGGGGCATCTACGTAATCCTTACCTATAGTACTTAAAACTAGGGTTGTAACGAAACTCCGCCTCCGCTTCCGTATCTGCGGAACTTCCGCAAAGAATCGAACCTCTGCCTCCGCCAAATTTATGCGGAGTTTTATTTACTCTTACATACAACGCGCAGAGTGACACTGGGAGACGCGGCCGCACGGCTGCGTATTTGCGAGTGAAATGGTCAATACAGTAATACAAATTTACTTTATGGGTCAATATTTTGCTTGTGCCGCGGGAACACGGGCGGGCCGACAGTGGTGGGGTCGTGAATGAATGACAGGAGCCGTGATTGTTTTAAGTGATTTAGTGCATGATTAATATGATGTACCCATTTGAAATAAATATTTTTGACTTCAATAAACCATAAATTTCTATTTTTTCTACTTCAAATTTCACCTCCGCCTCCTCCTCCGGTAACCTCCGCATCCGCCTCCGTCTCCACTAACAATGCCTCCGTTACAACCTTACTTATAAAATTACGAGTAAACTAAACAAAATATAAATATTTTTTACGTTTCAGAATCTTTCGGTAAAGTAAAAAACGAAAACTTGGCATCTTTCTGTTTAGCGACAGCCGTCCACACAGCAATTATTTGTATTACGATTTCCCACTTTATAAGAGTACCTACAGTAATAAAATCGGCAGGCCGTCGCACAGGTACGCGTGTACTCATTAGCACGGGGCAGCCCCGACTGATTTGCAAAGCCGAGTTGTCGCGCGCTGTAGGACGTAGATGTTTATCGCGGTAGGTATAGGCGAGTGTCAAAGGCTTGACAGTAGCAAGTGATAAAATTAATGAAAATATTGAAAAAAAAATATCATTGACATTAATTGACAATAAATGAGATACCCTTTACCAATATAATACTCATGAATGCACACAAAAATATAATGATACTGAATTTAGTGTGACATAATTTCCCTCAAAATAATTATTGAGGAAAATTATTTTAACATTCTACTGGATTATTAATATGAAATTGATCTGGAAAATTATTAATATGAAATTAGAAATAACACACGAAGACAATACCATAAAATATAAAAATTGCATTGAAAAGAACACACAAGATACAATTAACAATAATTTGATAAAAATAGAAAAAAAAATACGGTGATAGTGACGTGATTGGGCAAATGATCTCTTATTTTAATGGGGGTAATGCTTATTAGAAACTTACCAGTACTAGGAATATTGTAAAACATTTTAGCATTTTCACCAGCATCAGGTGCAAGACTAACATAACATTTTGAAGAGAAAATATTCTTGTTGACGACCTCGTGCATTACAGTAACCACCTGGCTTCCCTCTGTGCTGTAATCAAATATGACGCAATCCGCTCCCTTTTCAAAACTGAACTTGTCATATCTTGCAACTTCATACCATCGTCCAGTACCATACTGTAACAATTTATAAAAAATTAAAGAGATAACTGAGTGCTAAATTAATGACAAAATTATTTTTAATGAATTACTCTCTCATCTCATCAGAATATCTTACATAATATGGCTTTACTAAGGATAAAACTATTCAGAGTTCTAAGTGTGAGTTTTTCTTTTCGCATTAGATCGTGAGCGCGTTTGGAGTTTACTAGGAATTTGTATGTGATTTGTACAGCGCCATCTAGTGGTAAACGTGAGAAACCAGTTTACTACTAGGTGGCGCTGTACAAATCACATACAAATTCCTAGTAAACTCGTAACGCGCTCACGATCTAATGCGAAAAGAAAAACTCACACTTAGCACTCTGTACCCTTTTATTCATTAAGAAAAAGATATAAAGCTAAAATGACTGCCATCCCATGAAGCTGTGTTATATCTGGAGACAGCACTTCTAATACCTACTTGAAACACAACTTTAAATACTGCTATCATCTTCTGAGGTCTCACCCTCTCTTTCTAACACAGCTGTATAAAAAGAGACGGAGAGACCTTATAGAGTGAGATATAAAGTAAGTATTTGTTTCGAGTGATTAATATGAGTGCTAGCTCCATCTATACCTAATATGTCATGTGCCAACCAAAACCTAGACAATGAAATTATGTGTTCGTTACTTTATAGTTCGTCTCGCGGCTTATGTCAATCCATTTTTTAACTTAGTTACCGTTTTTGTTTTGTTCCTTTGTCTAAGTCCCCAGTTTGTTCCGGGCTCCTTTGAAGAATAGATCAACTGCCGTTCTGCCAGGCAGGTCGTAAAAGGTGACCGATTGGCTATGCGAGTCACTACCATCGTGGCTACTAGGTGGTAGAGTTCTGCATTGTCTCGCCCGGGTCTGGTACTACCGCCTTGCCTATTCCTGCCGCAATAGCGTCAGTGCTTGTTGCTGTCGTGTTCCAGTTTGGAGGGTGAGGTAGCCGGTAAATTTATGCATGTGGCATTAGAGGCAAGATAGCAACGCACCATTAACACCTTTGTTGTCTAGAGGCGATGGTTGACTCTTTCCATCAGGAGACCCATCTGCTTGTTTTCTATCTTATGATATAAAAAAATACAAATAATAAAAAAACCACCAAGGTTTAAAAAGCACACTTGGCGAAGATTGAGATATTGAAATATCCGTGTCCCGCAGATTGCGTTTGTACTTAATACATAACAGTAAAGAAAATTATCGTCACGCCCGTATCCCCGAGAGTCCTATCCACGGGCGTACCCAGGTTCTGGGCCAGGGGGGCAACAGTGACATTTTAAGGCTATATTTTTATCTTATTATCTACAACAATATATAGTTAGTAGAGGTAAACAAATTCCAGGGGGGGGGCAGCTGCCCCTCCATGTCCCCCCTCGGTACGTCCATGGTCCTATCTCTCCGGGGTACGGGCGTGATGATACTTTTGTACTGGTTGTACCCATGATAAGCCGAAGATACTTAGTTTCACAAAGTGAAAGAAAGGTGTTGTCGGTTTTATCATAAAACTGAAAAAGCATATTTTTTCAATTGTCCGACCTGGGAATAGAACCCGGGAACTCATGTGCTCAACACCGACTCTGGACCACTAGACAGAGACGATTATAATGCCACACATACATTATTTAACGCCACGCGATACATAAAACCATTACAATATTAATACAGGAGAAAAAGGCGTTGGTAAAATGAGAAAGAATTGTGGTTATGAAAGTTATTGATTTTACCCCGATTTTCAAAAATGGAGTTTTCACCACGTTTTGAGGTCCTAGTAACCTTCTCTGACTGACTGATGTATGTATGTGTGTATGTAAACATCTCATAACTTTTGAACGGCTGGACCGATTGAAACGCGGTTGATGGCATTCGATTGAATTCCGCTCAACTTAGACTTCCCGAAAATTTGAACTGATTCGGCCAAGAAGATTTTGAGAAATTTTGAAATAACTTAAAAAAAATGTTTTTTTTAATATTTTTTTTAATATAACTTTCAGATTAATTATTCAGATTCAGACAAATTATACCAATAGAAAACTAATCAGCTCTATTCCTCAAAAAACTGCGTCCAATGCTTAAAATCGGCTTATCCGTTTGGGAGTTATCGTTGACGAAAAATTTTGAAAAACTGGGTTTTTGACATAAATTCAACATTTCTTAATCAATAATTTTCAACCTTCTACAATATTTTAGTATTTAAAAAACTACGTCAAATAAAGTTTCAACAATCAAAATCGAATCAATTTTTCAAAGCTACAGATATTTAAATATTAATATTTTGTTGTTTTTAGCAGACTCACTTGATATTTTTTAAAAAAACCGTTAATTGGAGCAAAATCGATCAATTCATTTGGGATTTATCAATGACGAAAAGTTTTGAAAAACATTTTAACATTGCTTCGAAATTTTTCAACTTATTGATTATTTAGAAAAGAAAAATACTTTAGATTTTAAAAATTTTGTTGAATGCCATTCAAAAAAATCAAAATTGATGATCGTTTTAAAAATGAACTTGTACAGTTTTTAAAAAATCAATATACTGTCGTTTTTAACTAAATAGATGTTTGTATTGAAAAAATCTATGCTTATAGTTTTACTCTTTTGAGTTTAAAATACCTTAATTTTGTAGAGTTTCAGGGATGGCCTGCAGGGTCGAATGTTTACACATTTTTTATGCCAAAAGATAGCAAACAAGTCTGGCTCTCCTGACGGAACGAGAAACCATTGCCTACCGACACCAAAGATGTTAATGTTGCGTTGCTATCCATGTGGTGGAATGGCAATGCCACATGCATAAATCTACCGTCTATCTTACCCTCCAAACCAGATTACGACAATGACAAGCACTGAAGCTATTGCGGTAGGAATAGGAAAGGCATCACCAAATAACCGGGTGACTCGTTGCGGAACTCTACCACCTATACATAATAATGAACCATCACATTGATTCAGACATAAACGGAATAGTAGATGAGAAACCAGTTTTTTCGGAGGTGTAAGGTAGGTGAGAAGAGTTTTCAAAACCGAAGGGTTTGTGGTTTGTATGATTACAAGTATGTACCTATATTTATAAGTTTTTATGTACAGTAGCGGTACGAATAGGTTCATCTAAGTTGAGCGGAATCCAATCAAATGCCATCAACTGCGTTTCGATTGGTCTAGCCGTTCAAAAGTTATAAGATGTTTACATACACACATACACATACATATACATACAAACAGACTTACTGACGTCATCGTGAAAATGGTCGGAAGAGTCCTAGAACAGAGTGCTAAGTATGAGTTTTTCTTTTCGCATTCGATCGTGAGCGTGTTTCGAGTTTACTGGGAATTTATATGTGATTTGTACAGCGCCACCTAGTGGTAAACGTGAGAAACCAGTTTACCGCCAGGTGGCGCTGTACAAATCACATACAAATTCCTAGTAAACTCCAAACTCGCTCACGATCGAATGTGAAAAGAAAAACTCACACTTAGCACTCTGAACCTCAAAACGTGGTGAAAACTCGATTTTTAAAATTCAGGACTAAATCAGTAAATTCTTTATATATTTATATACGTAAGTTAAAAATATTATAGTAAAAAATAAGTGAACAATTATTGTACCCTTTTAAAATCGAAGTTCTTCATGGTTTCCACGTTTGGACAGGAGCTGGGTCCCGCGCTCACACCAGCCAGGACAAACAGAACTCCAGTAAAGTATAACATTATAAGTGGTGACTTCTGCTGGTTGTGAGCAAATAATGAAGAACATTGTGTACTCTCTGTTCTTAAATACTCAGTTTTCTTGCACCTTAACATAAAAAAAATCAAATTATCTTTAATAAAAAAGTGTTTGTGTTAAACATAACGACTTGCATTTGAATATTTTTTTAAATTAAATATGTGTTCATCGCCAAAATACAAAATTATTTAAAAAATAAATTTTTGTAAATGATGTTACAAAAAATTATTTATTATAATGATATCGTTTTGAGTAAACTTTAACGTTGAAAGTATCTACTTTTTGTTTTTTTTTTCGGAATGGCTCAATTACTGTTAGCCTTATGGGCTGATACAGCTTCACCGGTCGCGGGGGCGAGCAGAGTGCTCAGCCAGAATTTATAGGCGTAGGGCTGTACGCCCTCCGCCCTAAGAGTGTCTCCTGTGAGACCGAACCTCGGCTTAGGGTGGGGTCGTGATTTGCGATGAGAGGGCTAGTGGCATTGTTTTGTCCGTCCGCCGAACCTTGCCCTTGGGCTCGGTTCGCCGAAGGGCGAAACAGGGGTCCTCGTCGCCGCCGGCGGCGACGGTGTCGCGAATGTAGGTGTGTAGTGTTATCGTGTAAACCGTTGGCCAGAGTTATCGGGTCATCGGGATCGGTAAGAACGTGGCGGGGCCTACGTAGTTTGGGATCGGGATTGGGGTCTGGGATGTAGTCAGCCGCGGTACTTTTTGTAATATTTGTCGTTTTTTGTTCAGATAAAACTATAGTTGGAATATATTTGTGTGTTGCAATATTGAATCATTTCTTTTCTTACCGCCACTGCAAAGGCAGGGTTATGTTTTTTGCACGTATCTTGTATGTACGTAATATTCTTTATTACGTCATATCTTCCAAGCAAATGAATGGTTTTATATACCTAGCTTATATATGGATAATAAACTTAGTTCACTGTAAATTAATCTATTACATGAAATAAATGAAAATTATGGTTATAATATACCAATTTAGAATCTTTATGATGAGTCCTTTAATATCCACAAAAGAGTAACGCGAGGCAAAAAGTGTCGGGAGAATCACATGCTTGTGGGTTTGAGACATCGAGATGGGTAGAGTGGAACTTTAATATTTGACGCCATGTCCGATGATGGAATTTAGTATGAGGAATTAATCCATAGAACTCGTCGGAATACTTTCCATGATAAATGCGATAAAAGATGCAGAGCGATATTGATTGCGATGAGAGCGAATTGCCATATGATTTTTTTTATATTATAAGATAGCAAACAAGCAGATGGACTCCTGATGGAAAGAGTCGACCATTGCCTATACACACCAAAGATGTTAATAGTGCGTTGCTATCTTGTGGAGAGATCTAATGCCACATGCATAAGTTTACCGGCTACCCTCCAAACCGGAACACGATAGTGACAAGCATTGACGCTATTGCGACAGGAATAGGTAAAGCGGTGGTACCAGAACTGGGCGAGACAATGCAGAACTCTACCACCAAGTAGTCACGATGGTAGTGAATCGCATAGCCAATTGGACGCCTTTTACGACCTGCCTATCAGAACGGCATTTGACCTATTCTTCAAAGGCGGAACCAACACGGAGAAAAATGATGTAACAGAAAGAGATGGAGAGTGCTAGGACAATGATAAATGTCAGCACGTTTAGTTTTTCATGCATTATCACATGCAACTGACTTGTGGTTTCTTGATTAGCCGCACCGTTCTGTGCGATTATCGAATTTTATTTGTTTTGCGATTTGCCCATTTTGAAGAATAAAATCCCCCATTAATAAATAGTTCCCCAAATCACTTAACTAATCTTATTTTCATATCTGATACAGTATTTAGCAAAATTTTACCTGCTGGGTCATTTCCGTGGTCACTAATGTAACTTCTATGGTCCGCAAATATTCAATATATTTTTTATATATAACCTATTATAAAAAGTGCTGGTGTGTGTCTTGGTTGAATAATTAGTTCCATGGTGCGTGTTTATCGCGTTTTGCAAAAGTGGAACCAAATAAACTAGTGTGTAATAATAACGTTAGAACATGCTGAGATAATTCCACAGCTCCGTAATGAGCCGACCCTGTCCCGCAAACCAGTTCATTAATGTATGAACGTTCATCATTAATATAAATGCTACATCTTTAAAGGACTACCATTTAACCTAAAATAGTAACTACAATTTACATACAAAAAAAATTAAGTAAGTTTGCTAAAAACAACCTAATTTTATAATATAATATATATATATATGTATATGTATATATATATATATATATATATATATATATATATATATATATATATATATATATATATATATATATATATATATATATATATATATATATATATATATATATATATATATATATATATATATATATATATATATATATATATATATATATATATATATATATATATATATATATATATATATATATATATATATATATATATATATATATATATATATATATATATATATATATATATATATATATATATATATATATATATATATATATATATATATACATATACATATATATATATATTATATTATAAAATTAGGTTGTTTTTAGCAAACTTACTTAATTTTTTTTGTATGTAAATTGTAGTTACTATTTTAGGTTAAATGGTAGTCCTTTAAAGATGTAGCATTTATATTAATGATGAACGTTCATACATTAATGAACTGGTTTGCGGGACAGGGTCGGCTCATTACGGAGCTGTGGAATTATCTCAGCATGTTCTAACGTTATTATTACACACTAGTTTATTTGGTTCCACTTTTGCAAAACGCGATAAACACGCACCATGGAACTAATTATTCAACCAAGACACACACCAGCACTTTTTATAATAGGTTATATATAAAAAATATATTGAATATTTGCGGACCATAGAAGTTACATTAGTGACCACGGAAATGACCCAGCAGGTAAAATTTTGCTAAATACTGTATCAGATATGAAAATAAGATTAGTTAAGTGATTTGGGGAACTATTTATTAATGGGGGATTTTATTCTTCAAAATGGGCAAATCGCAAAACAAATAAAATTCGATAATCGCACAGAACGGTGCGGCTAATCAAGAAACCACAAGTCAGTTGCATGTGATAATGCATGAAAAACTAAACGTGCTGACATTTATCATTGTCCTAGCACTCTCCATCTCTTTCTGTTACATCATTTTTCTCCGTGTTGGTTCCGCCTTTGAAGAATAGGTCAAATGCCGTTCTGATAGGCAGGTCGTAAAAGGCGTCCAATTGGCTATGCGATTCACTACCATCGTGACTACTTGGTGGTAGAGTTCTGCATTGTCTCGCCCAGTTCTGGTACCACCGCTTTACCTATTCCTGTCGCAATAGCGTCAATGCTTGTCACTATCGTGTTCCGGTTTGGAGGGTAGCCGGTAAACTTATGCATGTGGCATTAGATCTCTCCACAAGATAGCAACGCACTATTAACATCTTTGGTGTGTATAGGCAATGGTCGACTCTTTCCATCAGGAGTCCATCTGCTTGTTTGCTATCTTATAATATAAAAAAAATCATATGGCAATTCGCTCTCATCGCAATCAATATCGCTCTGCATCTTTTATCGCATTTATCATGGAAAGTATTCCGACGAGTTCTATGGATTAATTCCTCATACTAAATTCCATCATCGGACATGGCGTCAAATATTAAAGTTCCACTCTACCCATCTCGATGTCTCAAACCCACAAGCATGTGATTCTCCCGACACTTTTTGCCTCGCGTTACTCTTTTGTGGATATTAAAGGACTCATCATAAAGATTCTAAATTGGTATATTATAACCATAATTTTCATTTATTTCATGTAATAGATTAATTTACAGTGAACTAAGTTTATTATCCATATATAAGCTAGGTATATAAAACCATTCATTTGCTTGGAAGATATGACGTAATAAAGAATATTACGTACATACAAGATACGTGCAAAAAACATAACCCTGCCTTTGCAGTGGCGGTAAGAAAAGAAATGATTCAATATTGCAACACACAAATATATTCCAACTATAGTTTTATCTGAACAAAAAACGACAAATATTACAAAAAGTACCGCGGCTGACTACATCCCAGACCCCAATCCCGATCCCAAACTACGTAGGCCCCGCCACGTTCTTACCGATCCCGATGACCCGATAACTCTGGCCAACGGTTTACACGATAACACTACACACCTACATTCGCGACACCGTCGCCGCCGGCGGCGACGAGGACCCCTGTTTCGCCCTTCGGCGAACCGAGCCCAAGGGCAAGGTTCGGCGGACGGACAAAACAATGCCACTAGCCCTCTCATCGCAAATCACGACCCCACCCTAAGCCGAGGTTCGGTCTCACAGGAGACACTCTTAGGGCGGAGGGCGTACAGCCCTACGCCTATAAATTCTGGCTGAGCACTCTGCTCGCCCCCGCGACCGGTGAAGCTGTATCAGCCCATAAGGCTAACAGTAATTGAGCCATTCCGAAAAAAAAAACAAAAAGTAGATACTTTCAACGTTAAAGTTTACTCAAAACGATATCATTATAATAAATAATTTTTTGTAACATCATTTACAAAAATTTATTTTTTAAATAATTTTGTATTTTGGCGATGAACACATATTTAATTTAAAAAAATATTCAAATGCAAGTCGTTATGTTTAACACAAACACTTTTTTATTAAAGATAATTTGATTTTTTTTATGTTAAGGTGCAAGAAAACTGAGTATTTAAGAACAGAGAGTACACAATGTTCTTCATTATTTGCTCACAACCAGCAGAAGTCACCACTTATAATGTTATACTTTACTGGAGTTCTGTTTGTCCTGGCTGGTGTGAGCGCGGGACCCAGCTCCTGTCCAAACGTGGAAACCATGAAGAACTTCGATTTTAAAAGGGTACAATAATTGTTCACTTATTTTTTACTATAATATTTTTAACTTACGTATATAAATATATAAAGAATTTACTGATTTAGTCCTGAATTTTAAAAATCGAGTTTTCACCACGTTTTGAGGTTCAGAGTGCTAAGTGTGAGTTTTTCTTTTCACATTCGATCGTGAGCGAGTTTGGAGTTTACTAGGAATTTGTATGTGATTTGTACAGCGCCACCTGGCGGTAAACTGGTTTCTCACGTTTACCACTAGGTGGCGCTGTACAAATCACATATAAATTCCCAGTAAACTCGAAACACGCTCACGATCGAATGCGAAAAGAAAAACTCATACTTAGCACTCTGTTCTAGGACTCTTCCGACCATTTTCACGATGACGTCAGTAAGTCTGTTTGTATGTATATGTATGTGTATGTGTGTATGTAAACATCTTATAACTTTTGAACGGCTAGACCAATCGAAACGCAGTTGATGGCATTTGATTGGATTCCGCTCAACTTAGATGAACCTATTCGTACCGCTACTGTACATAAAAACTTATAAATATAGGTACATACTTGTAATCATACAAACCACAAACCCTTCGGTTTTGAAAACTCTTCTCACCTACCTTACACCTCCGAAAAAACTGGTTTCTCATCTACTATTCCGTTTATGTCTGAATCAATGTGATATAACCTATTATAAAAAGTGCTGGTGTGTGTCTTGGTTGAATAATTAGTTCCATGGTGCGTGTTTATCGCGTTTTGCAAAAGTGGAACCAAATAAACTAGTGTGTAATAATAACGTTAGAACATGCTGAGATAATTCCACAGCTCCGTAATGAGCCGACCCTGTCCCGCAAACCAGTTCATTAATGTATGAACGTTCATCATTAATATAAATGCTACATCTTTAAAGGACTACCATTTAACCTAAAATAGTAACTACAATTTACATACAAAAAAAATTAAGTAAGTTTGCTAAAAACAACCTAATTTTATAATATAATATATATATATATTATATATATATGTATATGTATATATATATATATATATATATATATATATATATATATATATATATATATATATATATATATATATATATATATATATATATATATATATATATATATATATATATATATATATATATATATATATATATATATATATATATATATATATATATATATATAATAATTCACGGGACAAATTACACTTACTGATCTAACCCCAAAGTAAGCAAATTATTTGCTTGTGTTATGGGTGTTAGTCAACGATACTAATACATAGAAATACATATATAAATACGAGAATATATATAATAAACACCCAAACCCGGAAATACAAACATTTATGCTCATCACACAAATGCTTGTCCCCGTCGGGGATCGAACCCAAGCCTCGTTGATTGCGTAGTCAGGGTCTCTAACCACTCGACCAACGGGGCGGGGCGGGGCGGGGCGGTTTTAATATTTGAAAAGCTATAAGTTTTGAGAATTAGATTCGATTTTGATATTTGAAACGGCATTTGATGTAGTTTTTTTGTACTAAAATATCGTAGAATACCAAAAAATTATTGGTTGAAAAATTTTTATATATAGAATAAAATCCCCCATTAATAAATAGTTCCCCAAATCACTTATCTAATCTTATTTTCATATCTGATACAGTATTTAGCAAAATTTTACCTTCTGGGTCATTTCCGTGGTCTCTAATGTAATTTCCATGGTCCGCAAATATTCAATATATTTTTAAGAAAAGTATAGATCCACTACGTGTCGAATTTTCATATGTTCTTTAAATTTGCATAAACTTTTAAAATGTTTGTGTAATTTACTTTAATTAAGCGATTTCAAAATACCATGGAAATTAAAAGGAGAAAACATTTTTGAAGAATCACCAACTATCAAAATTTATAGAAGAAATGTCAAAATTATACAATAGCGCTTTGACTTATTAAGCAAAATGGAGGCATTGGAATATGTCTAGATATCTATAAAGTGTACTGATAAAATCTATAAATAATTATAAATTCAGTCAATCTAAGATGACTTAGGTTATAAGTTGGTTTGGAACACATTGATATCTGGCTCATATGCTTGAAACAACTAATGGATTGAACTCTATGATGGAAAAATGTAGATGTAAATGTTCGAAGCCGGAGCAGGGGTCGCTAATATGTTTTAAAAATAGAAAATAACAAGCGTTTCCACAATCACATGATGTGTGAAAACAAAAAATTAATTAAAACCTAAAGAAAAATTATGCAGCAGGCAAAACTATAAATGCTGTTATAAAAAACATTAAAATTGGTACATGAAAAACCTTTGAAAAACTTAAATATTATTATTATAATGATTAAAAGACAAAGATAATTTAAAGGAAATTATTATATAGTATTGTTCAAAAAACTATTTTATGACAGCGCGTTATCTATACATATAATAAAATCGTAGGAAAGTCAAAACTGTACATTGAATATTTTTTTAAAAGAATACTTGGTGCGTGATCTACAATCAACATCGAAGTCAAAAATATAGTTTTTAGAATTTTTGTCTGTTTGTCTGTATGTGTGTCCGGGGTAAATTCAAAAAGTACTGCATGGATTTACTTCAAATTTTGCATGAATATTACTAATAGGTCGGGTCAACATATAGGCTACATATTATCACGCTATCACCTACGGGGGAGGTGCTATGCGGCGTAAACGAAGTCCGCGCGGACGAAGTCGCTGGCAACCGCTAGTTAGGAATAAAACGAAAAAAGAAATCTATCAAAAAATATGTAAACGGTTGACCCTACGGACCACCCCCGAAACTTCCCACTAAATTAAGACATTTTAAGCTCAAAAGAGTAAAAATTTAAGCAAAGATTTTTCAGTTCAAACATCTATTTTGTTAGAAATAACAGTATATTAATTTTTGAAAAGTTGTATATTTTGAAAAAATGATGGCATTCACCTCATTTTTTGAGATCTAAAATATTGCTTTCGCTAAATAATCGATAGGTTGAAAAATGTCGATGCAATATCAAAAACATTTTATTTTTAATTCTCTTCCTTGATAAATCCCAAACAAATAGATTTTTTTGATTAAATTAGCGGCATTTGATGCAATTTTTAAAGGAGAATAGCTGATAAGATTTTTAAGTCAATTGGTGAATTAACTTGAAAGTTATTTAAAAAAATAAGTAAGTTTACTAAAAACAACGTAATTTTAATATGTGAAAAGCTATAAGTTTTGAAAAGTATTTAGTATTTTAGTACTAAAATATCGTAGAATACCAAAAAGTGATTGGGTGAAAAATTTCGAAGCTATATCGAAAAAACACTTTTTATCAAAAATTTTCGTCAATGATTATTCCCAAACCAATAAACCGATTTTGATGCGATTTATGCATTAGACGTAATTTTTTGAGGAATAGAGCTGATTAGTTTTTGTACTCAATCGATACATAAATCTGGAAGTTATATTAAAAATACTGTTTCGCCAAAATTTTTTTTGGTGTTTTTTCTAAATTTCTCAATATATATATCAAAATACTGTTTCGCCAAAATTTTTTTTGGTGTTTTTTCTAAATTTCTCAATATCTCCTGGACCCAATCGGTTCAAATTTTCAGGTAGTCTAAGTTGAGCGGAATCCAATCGAATGCCAATAACCGCGTTTCGCTCGGTCTAAGCGTTAAAAAGTTATGAGATGTTTACATACACACATACACACATACAAACATACAGACATACTGACGTCATCGTGAAAATAGTCGGAAAAGGATCCTAAGACGTTAAAAACGTGGACATCTGGTGAAAACTCGATTTTCGAAAATCGGGGTAAAATCAGTAACTTCCTTATTTACATACGTAGTGGGAAGTTAAAAAAGATTCTCGAAGCAATTCTACGACTTTATTTAAAAATTAGCTGTTGCCAGCGACTTCGTCCGCGCGGACTTCGTTTACTCCGCACTGCTCCTCCCCCGTAGATGATAGCGTGATAATATGTAGGTTTTATGTTGACCCGATCTGTTAGTAATATTCATGCAAAATTTGAAGTAAATCCATGCAGTACTTTTTGAATTTACCCCAGACATACATACAGACAAACAGACAAACAGACAAAAATTCTAAAAACTATATTTTTGACTTCGATGTCGATTGTAGATCACGCCCCAAGTATTCTTTTAAAAAAATATTCAATGTACAGTTTTGACTTTTCTACGATTTTATTATAATATGTATAGATATTATCAAAAACAATAATCGGCTATAAAATTGTAACACTAAGGAGTTGTTACAGTACCATCGTCCTTCCTACTCCTGTCCCAATCCAATATCATCAATAGGCATTATGTCCGCCTTTTGTACAAATTTATTTAAGGTGTATAATAAAGTTAAATAAATCTATTATCTATTATTACATATAATAAAATCGTAGGAAAGTCAAAACTGTACATTGAATATTTTTTTAAAAGAATACTTGGGGCGTGATCTACAATCGATATCGAAGCCAAAAATATAGTTTTTAGAACTTTTGTCTGTTTGTCTGTTTATCTGTTTGTCTGTATGTATGTCCGGGGTAAACTCAAAAAGTACTGCATGGATTTAATTCAAATTATGCATGAATATTACTAACAGGTCGGGTCAACAGATAGGCTACATATTATCACGCTATTACCTAGCGGCCAGGTGTTGTGCGGAGTAAACGAACTCCGTGCGGAAGAAGTCGCTGGCAACAGCTAGTAAATAAATAAATAAATTAATGCTTATCAAGGTGGTGTTCCGGTTTGGAAAGTAAGGTAGACAATAGACTCATACAAGTGACATTGCCATCCCAATGTCAAATGGTAAGTTGACATCGATGTGGTGTCAGCACATGCAGCAGCAACAGGGCAGCCCTGTTGTTGCGAGCAACAGCCGTTCTGTCAGGCAGGTCGTAAAAGGCGACCGATTGTCTATATGTGTCACTACCATGGTGATTACTAAGTGGTAAAGTTCCGCAATGTGACACTCGGTTATTTGAAACCACTGCTTTTACTATTCCTGTCGCAAAGGCGTCAATATTTGTCATTACGACAATGATAGTTCCTTTGAAAAATAGACCAACTGCCGTTCTGCCAGGCGGGTCGTAAAAGGCGACCGATTGGCTATGCGAGTTTCGCTACTAACGTTGTGGCTACTACATGGCTACACCATGGAACTAATTATTCAACCAAGGCACACACTAGCACTTTTTATAATAGGTTATATATAAAAAATATATTGAATATTTGCGGACCATGGAAATTACATTAGTGACCACGGAAATTACCCAGCAGGTAAAATTTTGCTAAATACTGTATCAGATATGAAAATAAGATTAGATAAGTGATTTGGGGAACTATTTATTAATGGGGGATTTTATTCTTCAAAATGGGCAAATCGCAAAGCAAAGAAAATACGATAATCGCACAGAACGGTGCGGCTAATCAAGCAACCACAAATCAGTTGCATGTGATAATGCATGAAAAACTAAACGTGCTGACATTTATCATTGTCCTAGCACTCTCCATCTCTTTCTGTTACATCATTTTTCTCCGTGTTGGTTCCGCCTTTGAAGAATAGGTCAAATGCCGTTCTGATAGGCAGGTCGTAAAAGGCGTCCAATTGGCTATGCGATTCACTACCATTGTGACTACTTGTTGGTAGAGTTCTGCATTGTCTCGCCCGGGTCTGGTACCACCGCCTTACCTATTTCTGCCGCAATAGCGACAGTGCTTGTCGCTGTCGTGTATTCCGGATTGGAGGGTAAGGTAGGCGGCAGACTTATGCATCTGACATTTTCATCCCGCTACATGGTAATAGTACGTTGCTATACGTACTATTAACATCATTGATGCATATAGGCGATGGTTTCTCTTTCGATCAGGAGACCCTATCTCCTTGTTTGCTAACAAAAAAAACAGAGGTTTTTCCGAGCGCATGCCTATTCTCGTAGTGAGCTGCTGTCAGTCGCGACTTATCAGAGTCATCTACCTTGGTCATCCTATTATATAAAAAAAATGTTTAAAATTCACCATTTTGTTTTAATAATTATGATTATAATATTTAAATTCTTGAAAAGATTTTAATGTGTTAATTTTAATTGTTGCATCTGCAGTTAGTTTTTCCTGTTGTTTGAGTTTATCTTTTAGATAAGATTTAATTATTTTTTATTATTTGTTTGTATTGTTCATCATGTAATTGTTAAAACGACGGTTATTACTAAATTTTAGATACATACTAGGGACTCGGCCCGGTTTCGCATGGGTAAAACTTTTATGCCTTGTTTATATTATTATTATACTTTCCACCGTCAACAGTTGTTGAAACTGCATCATATTGGAACGAAGTTCTTTATCGCGCGTTGTGAAAGGGGGCTAGACGGAAAAAATTGTTACGAAAAGTTATCACGACACTTTTTGCTATAGTAAGCTATTGTAAGCTGTGCGGCGTGCGCATGTTTCTCTGTCTGTCTCTCTCTCTCTCTCTCTTATAGAAAGCAAGCCAGATATTTTCATTTCTATTTCGCATTGAACAGTGTAGTGTCGCGACGATTATTTTTGTTGAGTGTATACAGGTTTTTCGTATCGAAAGGAACTTCGTTCAATCCGGGTGTCCCTTGACACCTCTCAAGTTTTTGACGTGACAACGTCTTATAATTCGATAGAGCTGGCTGCACGCACGAAAAAACATGACTCATGCGGCGTTACCTCGCTCTGAGGCGTTCCGTTTAAGGCTTGGAGTACAAGCGAGAGCTTAAGACGTTGTCACGTTCAACTATCGTCTGTAAACCAACTTTACAGACAACCGATTTTTTTTATTTAACTATAAACACTTGTACTGTTTCAAAAATGAAATTTTTGTTTACAAATAAAAATTTTGTTACTGTTTCACAAATATAAGTGTTGCGGTGTCATGTTTACATCATTCCTCCACGCTTGTAATATTGAATCTTACAAAAGTCAGTATGTAACTCGCCGGCACCTCGATCACGCGCAGCAATAAAATAACAGTTATGCTCTATTAAAGACTTTTATTTATAGTCCACAAAAATACACAATTATTAGTTACATGCTCAACACTTAACATAAATATTTGTACTGTTTCATATTACATACATACATACATACATCATACATATGTACGTACGTATGTACGTACATACATACGTACATTAACATATTTGGTGTTTATAGGCGATGGTTAACTCTTTCCATCAGGAGACTAGATGAGTCTCCTGATGAAAAGAGTTAACTATCACCTTGTTTGCTATCTTCATCACTACATAGTATAAAACAAAGTCGCTTTGTCCGTCTGTCCGTAGACAGGGAGGCTCAGCTAACGTTGAAGCGCGCGGACGTGTTTACTAATGCGTTCGCCGATGATGCTAACAGCCATTTTTCTTTTGTTAGTTATACATATAGCGCGCTCGCCACGATTCTCTTCTAAGTGCCAGACAAGTGATAGTGGTTAAGTGTGGTGCATTGTTGGATTTTCTTTAAACGTAAGTGGCATTGTTTACACACACACACACACACAACTCACCCCTGCTAGCAGGGGGTTCCTTCCCATCCCAAAATTAAGCCGGGGTCCATTTTTTTTATATCATAAGATAGCAAACAAGCAGATGGGTCTCCTGATGGAAAGAGTCAACCATGCCTATAGACACCAAAGATGTTAATGGTGCGTTGCTATCTTGTGGCGAGGTCTAATGCCACATGCATAAGTTTACCGGCTACCTTACCCTCCAAACCGGAACACGACAGAGACAAGCACCGACGCTATTGCGCAAGGAATAAGTAAGGCGGTGGTACCAGACCCGGGCGAGACAATACAGAACTCTACCACCTAGTAGTCACGATGGTAGTGACTCGATAGCCAATCAGTCGCCTTTTACGACCTGTCTGGCAGAACGGCAGTTGGCTTATTCTTCAAAGGAGGCCGGGACCAACACGGCGTAAGTTATAGACCTCCGCTTAAACGACATCCTTAGGGATCACCCTGAACTATGCAAAGCGGTTGAGGCGGTGTTAACGGCGCCTAGCGCCGTTCCCATCGCTCCGACTGCCCCCCGCGCCCCCTCCGAAATAGACGCCGCGTCATCCTCCGCGTACCGCGACCCGCGCGCGCCTGTTATGCCGCCTTTACTTGCCGACTATAAAAACAACAATGTCTCGCCCGATACAATGTCAATACACTCCTCAGACGATGGAACTAAATAACCTCGCTCATCGGATGCAAACTCCGATGACAGCGACTCTGAGTTTGAACTCGTACGTCGCAAGAAACCAACCAAACGTAAGGGACGATCCTGCCTGGAGCCTGGCGCCTGCCGTCAAAAAGCAAGCTACCGGAAGCAACACCCCGAAAGCGGTACCAACACCCGCTCCTCCCACGCCAGCCGCAGTCAAATAACCGATATCCGACGACGGTGAGGCTGACCAATCGCCCAGGGTGAAAACACCACCCTCAATCATGATCCATGACAAAGCATCGTGGACACCCTTTCTGCCACACTGAGGCAGTTAAAAATAAGCTTTACCCACGCCCGTTCAACGAGCGAGGGAATTAAAAAGACGGTAGCAACACCATCTGACCACCGCCATCTCCCCGCTTACCTGAGGGAAAAGCATATAGCGTATCACACATATGCGCTTGCGGAGGAACGACAACTGCGAGTCGTAATTAGAGGCATTCCGAAAGAATGCGAAATCAGTAGGGTGACAAGCGATCTTAAATCGCAAGGCTTTCCAGTTCAAATCGTACAAGTTACAATCCAGTAACACGAGATCCATACGATCTCTTGTTAGTGGTATAGAATCTATCATGGATCTAGACGGGATCCATGTAGAAAGTCCAAAGTCAAGAGGGGCGGCAGGTCAATGCCATAACTGTCAAAAATACGGGCACTCTGCCCGCTTCTGTACCGCGCGCCCAAGATGCGTCAAATGTTTAGGCGATTACGCCACATTTGACTGCTCGCGGCCAAAACGCGATGAGCTAGGTAGCACAACACTAGAAACCCCACCCAGCGTTAATTGCGGTGACATCGGTCACCCTGCCAATTACCGCGGCTGCCTCAAAGCCCCGCCGCGAACGTTCAAAAAAGGAAAATGTCTAACATCGCTAACTTAACTAACGTTGTTCAACCAACAACAAATCACCAAACAAAAAAGGTGGTCAAAGTAGCGCCGGCTAAGCCGCACTACGAAAAACCTCCTCCGCCCCCTGCAGTAAACGCGTGGCCTAAGCCACCGTCTATTGTAGCGGGAACAAACAAAAACATTAAATCCGTAGCACAAGCCGCACCGGCGGCTACGCCGCACCGGCAGCTACGCCGCACGGCCACACGGCTACGACAGACACACGCGCTACGCGACAGTGCACTACGACGGATTCGGGCGAAAATCCCCACGCACCCCGGAAATCAGCCACGCTGGCTACGCCAGCGATACCGGCCAAACAAGTGAGCGGTTCCGTACAAAGAACCGCCAAACATACAAATAATACTGCGTCACTATCGCTACAAAATAGTAACGCAGTTTTAGGATCGGTGACCGAGCTAGCTCACGCCATCAACTTCGAATAACTAGCAGCGTCCAACCGCGAGTATTCAAAATGCCCGCCTGGGCAACACATATTTATCTTGATTAAATATACAGCCCTGTTGACGACCATCATGCACTACACCCCTGACCCTCGCAATGATTAACAGACGCGAGAGGATTCCTTCCCATGCCCTAACTGGCGCGTCATTCAACGCTAACGGCTTAGCTAATCAAATAGATTTAATTAGAGAATTTGTATTAAACATAATATAGATATTATGTTAATACAAGAAACTTTTCTAAAACCTAGTAGGCGGAGTCCCAGGATTGCTAATTATAACATCATAAGGAACGATAGAATTACTAGTACTTTAGGTAAAACAGTTATTTATCATAAGAGATCATTGCAAATAACCCCGCTAGAACCACCACCTCTAGAAAACCTAGGGGTATCAGTATGCTATGTAGGGATAATAGGTCACCGACCTATCATAATTGTATCAGCCTACCAATCAGCTAGAAAACCCATATTAGAAAGTGACTTACGTCCATTATTTAATATGGGCGATTCGGTCCTCCTATCACACCTGCTGAGGTCACCACCTCAATAGCAAACATGCTCTCTGGCGATGCAGCTCCACCAATGAACGCGGTAGAACATTGGTGAACCTCATCGACAGACTTGACATGACCCTGGCGGCTCTCTCAGAACCTACCAGGTACCCATTTCTGGATGAAGATCCCTATCGCTGCCCAAACGTATTAGATATAGCTCTTATGCGAGGCGTCACCCTAGAAGTGCGCTCCGCAGAAGTAATTCACGAATTAATCTTAAAAATTCAATTAGGCGCCGCTCCCCCTACGCAAACCGTAAGTACCAAACAGATTGTAGATTGAAACAAATTTAACAACATAATCCAATCTCTACGATCGGAGCATCTTGACCAAATCCCAAGTGACATTAATACGGTCGAAGATGCCAACTCCGCAACAAAACTGCTAACCAAGCACATAGAGGCTGCGTTCACAGCGCCTCGCGTGAAATCCCTGAAACCCATAAAGGCAGATGGGAATTCCCTGAAAATATTAGGGATCTTATTAGAAAGAAAAACGCCGCTACGATACATACAGGACAGACGAAAGCCGTCGCACGTTGCGATCCTTACAACGCGATGTGAAAAAACACACAGCTGAGTTCTGCAACGAGCGATGGGACCGAATCCTAAGCGAGGTCTCCCCGTCCCATGTGGCCTACTGGCCATTGGAAAAAGCATTCAAATCTGATCCTAGAGAAACCATCCCCCCTCTCATTAAAGACGACCTATCGCTCGCGTATAATGATGCCGAAAAAGCCGAATGTCTGGCCGACAGTTTCCAAGCCCAATGCTCCCTTTCCCGCCAACCTACCGATTCTGAACATGTACGCATGGTAGACAATGAAGTACAAAGCAGGGCTCCGAAAAACCGCAAAGCGATCTCCTCACTCATACTGATTTTGATGAAGTAACATCTATCATCAAAAACCTCCACAACAAAAAGGCGCTGGGACCGGATAATATAACAAATAAAATAATCAAATCCTTCCCTTCCGCACTTATTCTACTACTAGTAAGCATCTTCAATGCCTTGCTAGACGGTAATGCATTCCCTGACGAATGGAGAGAAGCCATAGTCATAGGAATACACAAACCGGGCAAACTTAAAAATAGTCCAAGTAGCTACCGACCTATAAACCTATTAAATTCAATAGGAAAAATATACGAACGTATAATCCTTGCGCGCCTTAAGGTAATCGCCAAGACAAGAGCCTAATCCCGGATGAGCAGTTCGGACTCAGAGCTGCCCACTCCTGTACACACCAAGTACATACTTGACGGTTTAAATAAAAGACCAAAAACCATAGGAACGGGCGCCCTCTTCTTAGACGTGGCGAAGGCGTTCGACAAAGTCTGACACAATGGCTTATTCTATAAGCTTTACCAGATGGGTGTGCCAGACAGACTCGTATTCATCATACGGGACTATTTGTCAAACCATCGCTTCCGATTCAGAGTGGAGGGAACCCTCTCTTCAGTCAGACCATTGGAAGCGGGAGTACCGCAAGGCTCGGTACTCTTGCCTCTCCTATACTACCTATACACCAACGACCCGCCACGGACACCGCACGTCCAGCTGGTACTCTTTGCGGACGACACTGCCTTATACACGTCGCACTTCAATAGATGTCACCTTACAGCCAGACTACAACGAGCCGCCACAGCCTTGGACGACTGGTTCAGGAAGTGGCGTATCGAAGTGAATCCGGAAAAAAGTAAGGCAGTGTACTTTCACCGGTTTCACGTTTTTCGTTATGACACGACGATCAAGCCCAGTCGAAGCAAGCAAGATCACCATGTACGACAGAGTGATGCCGTGGGAACAACAAACCAAGTACTTCGGAGTCACACTAAACAAAACTATGACCTTCTTACCTCACATTAAGAATGTCACTAACAAAGCCAAAATGGTACTAAGTAAGCTTTACTTTCTACTAAACTAGTACGTATTCACACAATGAGACCCCAGTTGCGAGAGAGATGACATTTATTTGTCTACTACCGTCTATATACATTTTCTATAATATATTACACCTCCACCCTTAACTATTATTATACATTTTTTTTACACTTAATCTATCTCCAGTCCGTAACGTTTAACTGCCTTCCGCTCACGGACTGGCCTCACATACACTTGACTATTATCTGAGGTAACTTGGGCCGGGTGAGTTTCGACAGACGATGCTGGAGGCTGCGTATCAGAAGACCGTTCACTTGGCCTTATTGGACTACTTTTGTCTATACTCCTCTTTATCTGCAACTCAGTCGTTTGTCGATCCTCACTCTTATCTGGGCCTAGCCCTCCCTGTGCTGCCATGCTAGCCGAAGTCGTTTTCCCAACCGTGTCTAGTTGCTCTGTGTCATTACTATTTTCCTTCGCAATTGATGGGTAAATACACGAAGAACGACCCGAACGCCATTTTAGCTGGTCGACATGCCTGTGGTACACCGTCCCCTCCGGCGTAGCAACAGAATACGTGTTGCTCCCCAAGCGAGTAGCAATGTGGCCCGGCAACCATTTCCCGGCATCGTTGTAATTTCTATATAATACCTCCTCACCCGTTCCTAAGACTCTAGTTTGAGCGCTTGTTTTACTGACGCTTTTCTTTTGTTTATGAAAAACTTTAAGCTGAATATCAGGTTTAATTGCGTCTAACCGAGTTCTTAACTGTCTGCCCTGTAATAATCGGGCAGGACTTTCGCCGGTGGTGGAGTGGGGGGTGTTGTGGTAATTTAATAAAAATCTTATTATAGAGGTATCTACATTGCTGTTGCTGGTCTTAGCCTTTTTAATTACATTTTTAATAATTTTAACCGCGTTCTCCGCCGCTCCGTTTGAAGCTGGGTGGTAGGGGGGTGAATACACGTGTTCAATACCGTTCTTTTTAAAGAACTGATTGAATTCAGTACTCGAAAACGGTGGCCCATTGTCAGTTACCACTTGCTTGGGTAAACCCCATCTAGCCCACGATTCTCTCAACTTATTGACGGTGCATTGTGCAGTCGTGCGCGTCATTCTGAAAACCTCTATCCATTTCGATCGCGCGTCTATCGTTATCAGATACACGTTGCCATCTATCGGACCTAAAAAATCGCAATGAACTCGCTCGTAAGGCCGCCGAGGCCACTGCTATGGTGATGGCGGCGCGGCTGGTGGGGCTGCCGCGCATTCCGCGCAAATAGCACACGACTTGCATTGTGATTCGATAGCTTTATCTACCCCCGGCCACCAAACATAACTTCTAGCCATTGCCTTAGTTTTGACAATACCCATATGCGGCTCATGTAACTCCCGTAGTACTTGCTCCCGGCAAACTGTGGGAACGACCACCCGATAGCCCCACATAACATACCCCCCCCTCTGTATACAGTTCATCGCGCCTATTCCAGTACGGCCGTAACCCTTCCGTTTCAAAGGAGTTTGGCCACCCGGTGTTAATGTAAGTGTATACGCGACTTAATAAGGGATCTCGTTTAGTAAATTTTTTTATGTTTTCGCTATTCAAAAGAAGCGCTTCAGTTGCAAACAGTAAATGTGAATCGTTATCATCTTTGTGGTGTTCGCCGCTGATTGCGACGCTCGGCAACCTAGACAGAGCGTCTGCTGCGTTACAATTCGTACTGTTACGCGGCCGACCCTGTCTGTCTTTTTTAAAAAAAACTACCGGTTATCCTAACTACCTTTATTGTACAATTACACGGTTTTAATTGGACTTCCCAAATATTAATTGTGCAAAGTACCGATCGCGGCGGCTTCCAGAATCTAACTGACTTACTGATCGTATAAAATAATTAATTAAAATTATCAATGTAGGAAAAATGCTGAATGCATGGAAAAATACAGTCTACATAGAGGGGTTGCTGATTAAGACCTAACTACCTTGTAATAAGGGTTGTAACAGCTCCCCCTTTTGGACGAAGCTTTATCTCTTTAAGATGAAGCGAAGTGAATAAGAATTAATCGATTATGTTAATATTTAGGAAGTTTTTACATTTGATTTTAGATATAGGAATAAATAGCTTCTTATTATTTGGTAGCTAATTATTATATGATATAGTAATTGTCTATATATTTATAAATTAATATTTGTAGACAATATAGACATAAAACATTTACGAAATAAATTGAAAAATAGAAATTGACATTTGTAAACAATATAGACGTAGAATATATTTACTAATTAAATTGAAAGGTAGAAATTAACATTTATAGACAATATAGACGTAAAATATATTTACGAATTAAATTGAAAAATAGAAATTAACATTTTTAAACAGTAAATGGATATAAACCATCTTCGAATTAGATTGAAAAATAGAAATTAACATTTGTAAACAATATAAACATAAAACATTTTCGAATTAAATTCAAAAATAGAAATTAACATTTATAACCTTTAAAAAACATTCATAGCGATATAAACATTTAGGAAATATGAAATTAAAATTATTAACTTAAGTCGTTACAATTAAACATTTATAAATACAATATTAGAAATTGAGATTTCGACTTGATGCAAATTTGACGTTAGATTTATTATAGTCTTGTTGCCGAATTGGCAATGATTGTATAGACATTTTTTCGTCATCTGACGATGAGATGTTTGTCATCTCTAAAGAGTTTGAAATTTTAGACTTATTTCTAACAGACTTTTTGTTATGACATTGATTGAATATTTGAACACAACATCCAGAACTAGTCGATTTCTTATTCGTAATACATCTGTAAACCTTATACAAAAAATATAAAAATAGACACACAATTAAAATATACGTAAATGTTGAATAATATTGGCCATATTTAATAAAATGAGACTAGTTTTCTAAATTGTTTAATTCGTGTTCTAAACTATCTAATTGATGCGTAGCATACTTTAATGAATCAAGATTAATTTTACTTAAGGATATCGGCGATAAATGTGGCAAACTTTTATTAAATATGTCCTTCTTACAACAGTCGTCAGCTGTAATATCAAAACTTATGTCTAAAGGAGATTTAATCATAATAGAATGATAGTTTGTCGGCAATAATTGGAAAGTTTTAGAGTAGCCGATACAATTAGCTGTTAATTTTACAATTCCTGTACCTTCAATAGAATAATCGTTAATCTGATCATCACAACGAATAGTTAACTTATTTGTTTTTGACTGTACAAAAATCCACCTGTTACTTTGTAACTTTTGCCAAATGTCGATATCACCATACAAAATTTTGGCGTTACATTCAGAGGGCAGCGAGAGTGTGACCTCGGTTATAATTTTCGACTCACAATTTGGGCTGTATATACAAGAGTAAACATTTGTTAGTTCACATATAGAATGGTTACTATCTATTATCTTACATTTATCTAAGGTGTCCAGCATAGCATAATGTAATCTATCATCACTTAATCCGATGAATAAATTAGTAGGTTGAATCAAGGCGAAGGTAGTGTGTGAGTCATCGTGAGGTGTCGGTAAGGGTATATTCTTATAAACCATGAACTTGTCAGGTGTGATTAAAGGAATTTGCAATACAAATATTACCTTATTGTTATAATAATAAGAACTAAGTTTAGAAATATCAATTAAGGAATGAATTTTGTCGATATTTAATGCGACTGGGAAGTCTAATATTTTGCTTATTTGGTTGCTATGCTTAAATAATTCGTTATAAAGACTTAAGGGACTAATTACACTAGGATGTAGTATATTGACCTTAGAGAATAAAATAGAGTTTAACGTAGTATCTAGTAAATTAGAAATAGTGAGTAAAGAACCTTCAATAATATTAATTAAATTATTTAATTTAGAAATATACAGTAATAGGTTATCAGTATTAGTAATTTGAGATAGTATATTATTCATATTATTTATTTGGGTATTGAGATTAATCTCGTTTTGATTTAGTTTATAAATTGTCGTATTAAAATTATTTATAGTAGATTTAATAACATGTATATTATCTCTCATTAAGTGAAATATTTCTGCCTCACTCTTTTTACAAGACTCAATTGCGGCATCGTATTTTCTAGCATCATCTGCGTCTAAGGTGCCAAAGAAAAACTTTAAGATTTCGCCTCCGAATTCCAAAGATCGTTTTACCTTGTTCGTTTGGCGATCCGAAATAATGTGAGATAAAGATTGTAATTTATTATAATTAGATAGAATTAGAACCTCGATAGGGCTAGATATGTCTTTACACGAGTTTAAATCTTGCGATTGGATTTTGTTACAAAGATTAAGAGTATCTTGTAATAGATTTGATATTTTATTAAGATAAGGTTCTAGCGAGACTAAATCAATGTGCGTTACAATTTTCCAGTAATCATTATAAAAAATTTATGTATGTTATAGGTTCAAAATAGATACCAGGGCTATGAGATATAGGTATAATTTTCGATTCAGCATAATACCCTGAAAAGAGATATATGATATAGATTAAGATTTGGCAGGCTTTATCTCGTTAGTATGATGTTTAACATTCTTGCGACCGATTCGTAAAGTGACGTTATGTTTATTATGTACCTTTAATATTTTATAAGGCCCTTTCCATATGGGTGATAACGCTTTGCGAAGTCTGTGGTGTTGTTTTAAATACACCATGTCGCCTGCTTTGTATGTAATTTCACGTGAATTATTATCATAATATTGTTTTGATCTTTCTTTACTGTTGATGAGATTTTGAATAGCTTTTTCGCGGCTAAAACGCATTCTATACTGTAAAGCACGTATGTATTCGTTATAGGTAGTATTACTAGTACTTTCATACAAAGAACTCGGAATTGAGGGCTTGTAGCCGAATAATAATTCATGTGGCGTGTAATTTGTCGTACAGTGTGGAGTAGTGTTATAAGCTAGTATAGCTGTAAATAAATAACTATGCCAATCGTTTTGATTATCATTAACAAAAGATTTTAGGTACTCCTTTAAAGTAGCATGTGAGCGCTCTAAGGCTCCGTTTGTTTGAGGATGGTAAGGAGTCGTGAATAACGCTTTAATTTTTAGAATTTCTGTTAGCTGTTTAAATAAATCGGACGTGAATGATGTGCCTAAGTCCGTCAAAATAGTTTTAGGGAAACCAAATAGAGACATAAAATGTACAAGATTTCGGGCGATTTCGTCACTAGTTGCCGTGACCATCGGATAAGCACATGTAAATTTGGTAAGATCGTCTTGTAACGTTAAGATGAATTTAAATTGTTGAAAACCCGCGTCGGGCAGGGGACCTACGATGTCAAGAGCTAGTCTCTCGAACGGCCTAGTAGAGGTGGATGTGATCTCCATTGGAGCTTTGTTTGATTTTCTTAGGGGTTTGTTGATTTGGCAAAGTTTGCATTTTTTTACATAATCTTCAATGTCAGAGCGCATCCCTTTCCAATAATAACTTGCTTTAATACGTTTATACATGCGCTGTGAACCTGGGTGACCAGCGATAGGCGAGTCGTGGTTTTCTTTCAGTATTTTAGGCACTTCTACTGGAGTAGGATAGATTAATTGATTTTTATATATATGTATCTTGATATTCGTATTATGGAAAATATATGAAATCATGTTATAAATTTTAGTATAGGCTAATTTTGAGAACGGATCGGAGAAATCTGATATAGCAACGTCTGTAATATTTTCGCAATCGATTAGGATATTCCTAAGTTGAATTAATAAGTTATAAACGTCTTTAAAACGTGTCTCCTCGTAATGATGCACTTTAGTAAACAAGAAATAGTAATTTTTGTTTTTATCGTGAATATGTTTGATCGTAAAAGGCTCGCGTTCGGCATTAAGTAAATTATCTGCGTCATCGAGCTGAGATAGTATCTCTTCGCAATGTGGAATAGAATTGTCAAAATCTAAAGAAATTGGACATGCGATAGTATTTAAATTAGAGAGGTGTAAACCTTGAATAGACTCTTCGATCTTGGTGTTTGAGATAGGAAGCTGATTGGTGAATTGATCTTTAAAATATTTTTCATAAGAGGAATTATTTAAATTGCTAACATTGATCGCGTTAACCGGGCATCGAGATAACGCATCTGCATTAGAGTTAAGGCGGCCTTGTTTATAAACGATCTCGTAGTCGTACTCTTCGAGTTTTAAGCGCCACCTGATGAGTCTGCTACCCGGATCTTTGACATTAAATAACCATACGAGTGGTCTATGATCCGTTATAATTTTGAACTTATTGCCATATAAATATGGTCTAAAAGTTTTTACCGCAAATAAAATGGCTAATAGCTCTTTTTCCGTTGTCGAGTAATTTCCTTCGGGTTTGTTTAAAGTTCGCGATGCATACGCTATCGGTTTGTCCTTTCCAATAGGACCTTGAGATAAGATTGCGCCTAAGGCATAATTACTAGCATCGGTTGTGACATTGAAGGGTTGTGAGAAATCTGGGTATTGGAGAAGAGGAGCGGTGATTAATTTTTCTTTTAAGAAATCGAACGCGTGTTGCTGTTCCGCGTTCCACTGAAAAATAGCATCTTTTTTTAATAAACAAGTAAGTGGCTTAGTTAGTTTGGCGAAATTTTCTATGAAGCGGCGATAATAGCCTATTAAACCTAGGAACGACTTTATTTCCTTAGGACTTTTAGGAACTGGGAATTGCGATACGGCCTTGACTTTTTCAGGATTTGGAGATACACCTTTGTCGGTAATAATATGGCCAAGGTAAGTAACTTCGTGTCTGAGGAACTCACACTTGTCGGGTTGGAGTTTAAGATTGAATTGACGGAATTTGTCGAATACAAGTTGTAGTTTTTTCATGTGATCTTGTAGATTTTGGCTATATATAATGCAATCGTCTAAATATATATAGCAATGTAGGCCTTGTAAACCTGATAACACAGTGTTCATGAGCCTTTGGAAGGTAGCTGGGGCGTTTTTCAACCCAAAAGGCATTCTGGTGAACTCATAGTGTCCAGACATGCTCGAATTAGTACTTATGGTAAATCCTGTTTTTGGGGCGTCCTTGGGGCTTGTCATGATCTGATGGAACCCACTTTTTAGGTCTAAAGTACTAAAATATTTACAGTGACCAAGTTGGTCAAGGATGTCGGTGATGAGAGGCAGCGGATATGTTTCAGAAACGGTGACATCATTAAGGCGACGATAATCAATTACGATTCTCCACTTTTGCTTGCCTGAAGCGTCTTTCTTTTTCGGAACTACCCAAACTGGGGCGCTCCACGGCGAAATAGAAGGTCGGATGATATTTTGATCTAACATCTGTTTGATTTGCGTGTCGACTTCCTCTTTGTGACACTCGGGAAACCGATAGGATTTTACGTGGATAGGAGGTGCGTCACCTGTGTTTATAGTGTGCTCTATGGCACTCGTAAAGGTTAACGGTTCGCCGTCTATGTGAAAAATATCTGTGTATGACGAACAACATTGTAAAAGAGCTTTTCGCTCTTCGTCGTTTAGATGCGAACAGCGGATAAGGCTTAATACTTTATTAACACGATTAGATTTGGTAGTCGAAACGGAATCAATATTAAAACAGGGCATCGAATCGAAACACTCGCGTTCGAGTGGCGTTAAACTAACATGATAATCCTTGACTTCGATATCTTTTTCGGTGGTGTTTAAGACGGAAAGATTTACTTTCTTATTCGGTTTAATTTTTACCAAGCAATTAGCAACATAAACACCTTCGCATAAGGTGTGATTTAATACAAGAGCTTCATCGTTATGATATAACTCAGTCGAGTAATTTGATACAGTGCATTCGATAACGCCTTCGGCACGGGCCGGAATGATATAAGTTGGTTGTGTATAAACAATAGGAATAGAATGATTTTTTATTGTCATGGATTTAGAAGAATAATTTATATTTGATTTAAAATAATTGCAAAAATCGCTACCGATGATACCATCATAATTATTTAAATTAATATTATTTTTTGTGACGTGAAATTTATATTTAAATATTTCGTTAGATACATTAAACTCCATTTGAAAGGTACCTAATGTTTCAACAGGATTTTCAGAGCTGTTGATACCTTTTAGCTTGACAATCTCGTTTGAAAGATTTGGAATTTGTAATAGACAAGACCCTTTTATAATACTGATAGTCGATCCCGTATCGATAAGGAAACATAGTTTTCGCGACGCGTGTTTAGAATATAAGTAAGTATGGGGTAAAGACACCTTTTTGCTATAATCGTTAACTTCGTATATTAATTTGGAATTGCGACCGTTATTTAAGTTAGATAGGTATAATTCATCCTCAATATTAGATTTATTATTTTGAAAACCTTTTTGGCAATTTATTTTGCCATTAGAAATAGGAAAATTAGGCTCGTTTAATTGAGACGTAGAATTAGAATAATTTAAGTTAGATTTAGATAAAATATCCTTAGATTTAGTGTTATGACACTTTTGGCAATCGTTTTTGCGTTTTAAAATAGTAAGACTCGGCTCTTTTGGCTGAGATATAGATGTAAATTTTTGGCAATTAGTTCTGCCATTAAAAATGGTAAGACTCGGCTCTTTTGGCTGAGATATAGATGTAGCAGAGTTAGTATGACTCAACACTTGTGGTTGAGATGTAGATATAGTAGAATTAATGTGACTCAACTTTTTTGGTTGAGATTTAGTAGAGTTAGTAAGACTCAACACCGCCTTTGGTTGAGATATCGATTTAGTAGAGTTTGTATGACTCAACACTTTTGGTTGAGATATAGATTTGGTAGAGTTTGTATGACTCAACACCGCCTTTGGTTGAGATATAGATTTAGTAGATTTAGTAAGACTCAACACCGCCTTTGGTTGAGATATAGATTTAGTAGAGTTTGTATGACTCAACACTTTTGGTTGAGATATAAATTTGGTAGAGTTAGCAAGACTCAACGCTTTTGGTTGAGATTTGGATTTAGTAGAGTTAGTATGAAAGTTGGAATGTGGCGTGTCCTTGTGATATTGATTGGATTTTGGCAGACACGGGACCAAAATCCTTTTTAGTTTAAATCATCATGAACTTCATTCCCATAGTCATTTGATCCATTGTCACACACATGTACACCGGCATTATTAGAATTAGCAGTAGACGTAGCAGGTTGCGCGTTGCCAGCGTTTTCACGGCGTTTCATATTAAATTGACGCTTGCGACATTCTATAATCGTGTGACCAATGCGTTTACAATAGTTACATGTTTTTTCATAAAAATGGTTAGAATTAGTATTTAAATTATTTTGCGGATTTACGTGAAATAGTTTTCGAGAATATTTTGGCTCCTTATTTTTATAGCATTCAGAGGAGCTATGCCCTACTTTATTACAGATAGAACACTGTTTTTGTGATCTAGAATTGATTTTGTATAAATTATATAGTTTTTCCTCGTCAGTTGCGTATTGTATCGCATCACTGAGAGTAAGGGGATTTTTACACCGGACTATGTTAGAAATTGAGGGGTTCAACCCTAATAAAAATGAATGTAATGCAAGGTCTTCCATGGCTGCTATTCGGCCAGGAAGTTCCTTCTCGTCTTTGCAACTATAGTGTATGTCTGACTGTATACGTGTAAGAATTTGTTCGACTCTGAGAGAGTATTTTATAACGTCTTCATTTGGTAACTGTTTAGAGTGCTGTAAATCGGACAATAAATGTGTAGCGTGTTTTTTCTCCCCGAAAGTACACCTGAGAAACATTTTCAAATCTGCCCAATTTGAAAAAGTTTTTAAACTGCATGCTACCTGTGCCTTGCCTTCTAATTGTGATATAATAAATTTACATAAAATACTTTGTTGATCTGAACTAGCTAAGGACATTGCATTATCGCAATTTGTGAGAAATGCAGGAAGTGATTCCCTGTCCCCACTATAGGTTTTGATAAATTTGGTTAAGAATGATAGTGTTATTTTTTCAGCCATTTCGTTTTTCTTAGATGATTCCGCCTTTAAAGACATTATTATGATATGCTGAACTTAATACACGACAAAAATATATATCAAAAACAAGTAGAATGTGTTATAGTAAACAGCGGCAATATTAAAATAAAAATAGTGTAAATATAAAATTAACTTAGATTTAGAGTTTGTAAAATTCAGAGTTAGTATGATTTAGAAAATTGCACTTTTTGATCACTTTTTAGAAGTAAAACTTTACGTTTTGATATTTTATAAATAGCACAAAACACTTACAATAGAACGCCAATACACACTTGCATGTCGAGACGTGGGAACCGGTGTCGCGTTGCGGCGATATTTCTTGTAACTAGAGCGGATGGTATTTTCCGTTTGATTTTGTGGTGAGTTAGACCTGGTGATCCGACCGTCTGGAGCGGGCTCAGATGATGTCCTGAGACTGACCGTCGTCCTGGTATTAAGTAGCTGGAGCGGGCTCAGATAGTATACTGAGACTGACCGTCGTCCTGGTATGTGGTAGCTGGCCACCCGATAGCCCCACATAACATACCCCCCCCTCTGTATACAGTTCATCGCGCCTATTCCAGTACGGCCGTAACCCTTCCGTTTCAAAGGAGTTTGGCCACCCGGTGTTAATGTAAGTGTATACGCGACTTAATAAGGGATCTCGTTTAGTAAATTTTTTTATGTTTTCGCTATTCAAAAGAAGCGCTTCAGTTGCAAACAGTAAATGTGAATCGTTATCATCTTTGTGGTGTTCGCCGCTGATTGCGACGCTCGGCAACCTAGACAGAGCGTCTGCTGCGTTACAATTCGTACTGTTACGCGGCCGACCCTGTCTGTCTTTTTTAAAAAAAACTACCGGTTATCCTAACTACCTTTATTGTACAATTACACGGTTTTAATTGGACTTCCCAAATATTAATTGTGCAAAGTACCGATCGCGGCGGCTTCCAGAATCTAACTGACTTACTGATCGTATAAAATAATTAATTAAAATTATCAATGTAGGAAAAATGCTGAATGCATGGAAAAATACAGTCTACATAGAGGGGTTGCTGATTAAGACCTAACTACCTTGTAATAAGGGTTGTAACAGTACGTACATATTGTATATCAAAATCATATGCTGACAAAATAACTGCCCAGCGTTGCATTTTACTAGCTGCCATGGGTGGAATACCTTTTTGAGGCCCGAATATACTCACAAGCGGCTTGTGATCTGTCCGTAATAAAAACCGCCGACCATACAAATATTCATGAAATTTTTTAACACTAAATATAATTGCGAGCGCTTCGCGATGAATTTGCGAATACGATTTTTCCGCATCGCTGAGTTTACGCGACACATACGCGACCGGTCGCTCGGCGCCGTTGCCGTCTATCTGAGATAACACCCCACCGATGCCCCGCGCGCTCGCTTCGCACGTTACTATCAATTCACCTTTTGGATCGTAATGCATTAAGATTTTATTACATAATAACAAACCTTTAACTTGTTTGAACGCTTTCTCGCACGCTGTTGACCATAACCAAGTTTTGCCTTTTTTTAATAACTCATATAACGGGTGCAAGATGTGACTTAAATTCCGAATAAATTTGGCATATAAATTGACCATCCCCAAAAATGACCGTAACTCTGACGTGTTGGTAGGGGTTGGCATTTTTTTAATGCAGTAAATTTTTTCCGGGTCCGGCCGAACGCCTTGTTTACTTACAATGTAACCTAGATAGCTAACCTCGTTTGCGAGAAACGTGCATTTGTTCCTTTTTATTTTTAACCCGTGCGACTGAAATTTTTTTAAGACGGTTTCTAGGGTTTTTAAATGTGATTCATATCATCAGCTCCGGTGATGATCACGTCATCTAAGAACGCTTGCGTATTGGGTATGTCTTTGATCAAATTATTGATAATTCTTTGAAATATACCACTACTAGAGGCTAACCCGTACACTAAACGATTATAGCGGAACAAACCTCGATGTGTATTGATGACGGTGTACTTTTTAGAGTCCTCTGACAAGCATACCTGGTTATAGGCTTGGGACATGTCAATTTTAGTGAATTTCTCCCCCCCTGATAGGTTAGCAAACAAGTCTTGCATACGCGGGAGGGGATATCGGTCGACCACAAGAAACGGGTTCAAAGTTACCTTGAAATCTGCGCAAATGCGTAGACCACCATCTTTCTTACGAACGGGTACCAAGGGAGCTGCCCAGGCCGAGCAGTCGATCGGCTCGATGACTCCTGCGGCTAGCATGGCGTCTAACTCTGCGTCAACATGTTCGCGCAACGCGTAGGGGAGCGGGCGCGCGCGGCAGTACACGGGGGTGGCGTCCGGCCGCACCACCAAGCGGGCCGCCTCGCCGGTGTACCGCCCCAACCCGCCGTCCAATACATCTTTATATCTATCGAGAACAATATTTAAACGATTTACACTTTTTGTACTGTCACTAAAATTACAAGGACTTTTAACAATTTTTTCTTTATAACTTGAAAATACGGGAATTTTAATTTTAAGCTCAGTCAACCACTGCCTACCGACTAAGGTCGTTACTCCTTTATTTACTACAAATAAATCTAAACATTTTTCCATATTGCCATATTTAACCGTAGGTCTGATCACGCCTAACGGTTTAATTTTTGAACCATCATAAAACTTAAAACACAAATCACAGTCTTTTAAGGGTAAATAACTAAACATTTTATAATAAGTTGACTGGCTTATGCAAGATGTGGCAGTGCCAGTGTCCACTTCCATTTTTAACTTTTTTCCGTTTACTAATAACACTACACTTACCGGTCTATATTCACTCAACGACATTTGAAAGATGGGTTCCGCCAAATCTTCCTCTACTTCCTCTTCCATCGGAACCATTTCCTCGGTGATGAAGTTAGCGCGTTGGCCCACGCGCCCCGCTGTCGCACCAATGCGCTGGCGTGCCCGACACACGCGCCGTAGGTGCCCCGGCCGCTTACAGCGACTGCATACATATCCACTATAGCGGCAATCCCGGCCGCTGTGCCCCTGTGCTCCGCACACATCGCAGCTGACACTCGTCGGTGCCGCGCCGCTGCCAACCTTGCCGCTGGAATCGACTCGCCTGCGCCCGCCTGTGGTACTCGCTGCCACGGTACGCACTTGCGCCAGGTTCTCAGTGTGTGAACTGAGCTGTTGTACGTCCACTGATGCGGCGTCTTTCTCCGCCATCTCTAAGCTCTGCGCCAAACTCATGGCTTTTGTAAACGACAAACTCTCCTCGGCAAATAGTCGTTGCCTTATTAAATCACTACGTAAACCACAAACCAGCTGGTCACGTAAGTTTTCATCTAGTGTTGCACCGAACTTGCAGTATCTTGCAGCTTGTTTTAGGCCTGTTACAAATTGCGTGATGCTTTCCTCGGGTTTCTGTCTTCTTTGTCTAAACCGGTAACGCTCCGCCACCACCGTGGGTGTGGGTTGTAAATGCCTTCGTATCACTTCCACCAACCTTCCGTATTCTAAATCAGATGGCTTCAAGGGATTTGTGACATTCACCATCAGCTCGTAAGTTTTATCACCCACTAAAGAAATTAACGTTGGCAATTTGAGTTCTTCTTTTATCCCATTTGCTTTGAAAAAAAGTTCTACCCGCTCACAATACAACGACCAGTTGCCGTGTTCAAGATCGAAATCACTTATTTTACCGATCGACATTGTTCGTACTGTTGATTATTATTGAAACCCGATTCTTAACAATTTTATGCGAGTTATTTACCCACGTACACGCGATATTTATAGATTTTACACTTATTTAACCTTCGTCGCCAGATAGTACGTATTCACACAATGAGACCCCAGTTGCGAGAGAGATGACATTTATTTGTCTACTACCGTCTATATACATTTTCTATAATATATTACATAACATAAAAATAGTAAAATGTCACTTAGAAACAAAGTGACACTTTATAAAACATATATACGCCCCATAATGACGTACGCAAGCATAGCGTTTGCTCACGTCGCCCCTAGTAACCTCCATAAATTGCAGGTCGTTCAAAATAAATTCATGCGCATGGCCACTGGTGCTCCATGGTACATGCGCAATGTAGACCTTCACCGGGACCTAGAACTCCCAACCATTATGCTATATATGAAAGAATTATCGATACGTTATTTAGAGAAAATAACACATCACAAAAATCCCCTCATAAAAGCCGCGGCGGACTATCAGCCCGACGCGGCCGCCCTACCCAGGTCCAGGAGGCCACGCCATGTACTTTCCTATCCCGACGATCCTATTACCACCACAAATAACAACACCAACTCAGATGTTACGCACACAACACTACACCGTCGTCGCCGTGTCGACGACGAAGACTTCTTTATCGTCCCGCGCCTAACGCGGGGCGCAATGCCACGACTCCACCCACCACTACTAATCCGAATGTCGCACTAAGCCGAGGTCGGATCTCACAGGAGACAGCCCTTAGCGCGGGCGTTTATAGGCCCAATATTAATTAAAGTTCTGGCTGAGCACTCGGCTCACCCAAAAAGCCCGGTGACGCAGTGACGACTCATAAGGTCAACTGTAACAGCCATTTCGGAAAAAAAAAATGTCTGTCCCTTTGTATGCTTAAATCTTCAAAACTACGCAACGGATTTTGATGCGGTTTTTTTAATAGATAGATCGATTCTTGAGGAAGGTTTTAGTATATAAACCTTTCCGATGTTCCCACGGGAACAAAAGCTACGCGGGTGAAACCGCGGGCAGGCCGCTAGTATGGTATAAAAAAAACACTTAACTTTCGAAAATCGGCGTAAAATAGTAACTTCTTACTAGTAGCATAGCGTTTAAGTTTTTTTGGTATTTGAGTTGTTTGTGATTTTTGTTTAACAAATAAGTTTATTGAACCCCTTATGACTTCACAGGCTGAAAGTGTTGCTGCATAGTCACTAAGGGCATTTATTGGCTGTGAGCAGTTTATTATAGAGAGATGATTGAATAAAGAATTGCACCTCTCTACATTATACTTGCATAGATCAACTACATCACTACATAGTATAAAACAAAGTCGATTTCTCTGTCTGTCCCTATGTATGTTTAAATCTTTAAAACTACGCAACGGATTTTGATGCGGTTTTTTTAAGTAGATAGATTGAATCTTGAGGAAGGTTTTAGTATATAAACCTTTTTGACTAACCCACGCGAACAAAAGCTACGCGGGTGAAACCGCGGGCAGGTCGCGTGTTATTCATAACCAAAATATAATAATATTTCTTTATTATACCATTTGTGCTAACTCTTATTTCATTTAGGCATTGTACAACGAACTTTGTAAATTGCTGATTTCAGTCTGTAACAATATAATTCATTAAAATCATTCAAAATCATGCTGTTGACGGCGATCGGATGGTCCTGAATTAATTCAAAATAAAGTAATAATCCCTTGCTGACTCATGACCTACTTAAGATCTTATATTGAAGTATATCTTTAAACTATAATGTTGTTATGAGTTCGAAATAATTTGGTTTAGTTGTATTAATATAATATGGAGAACTCCTTTAATCGAAGTTCCAGGACTGCTCGCACCCCGCCACCTAGCTCTGCATCTCGCCCGCCACCTAGCCCTGCACCTCACCCGCCACCTAGCCTTGTTCCTCGCCCTGCACCTCGCCCGCCACTTAGCCCTGCACCTCGCTCGCCTCAGAGCTCTAAAGATGAGGGAATAATTGCAATCAGCACTGCCAAAATTCAAAACTGGAAGACACAGATTGAGGCCTGCCTGAACGAAATATGACTATAACAACGGAATGAAAGCTGAATATGGATCAAAAGTTCAGGATCCAAACCTTACGCCTTAAAGTAGAATATACTTCGATGGCAGTACATTACCAGCAAGTAAAGCAGTAAATGATCCAAGCCTGTATTAAAATAGAAAGCCTCCAAGACCAACTTTACCTAGCTCAACAACTCCGTGATATCAAGATGAAGATCGCAGAATCTCCGAACTCGACCACAAGAGCTTCCTTTGCTGACATGGTCAAGAAAGGAAATAGCTTCGTCCGGACATTAAATTTAAGTGCTGTAGCTATTTACCCAAACAACAAGTCCAAAACCAGTGATGAGACGAAATCCTTTATCCAAAAAATTACATGTCCGGAAGAGCGGAAAACCAAGAATGGTGGAGTAATTATAAGCACTGAATTTAGGGATGACATTGAAAAAAATGTGGGCTAAATACCCGCTCTAAATACGGTGATTCCTGTAAGACCCTCGACTTAGTGTAGTACTTGGCGATGATTGAGAGAGTAAGTAGCATCAGAATTTTGACTCATTAATAACTCTTAACCGGAGTCTTCAGTTTTGGCGGGCTGAAACAATAGCTATGGGCTCACCTTTTCAGCCCACCCACGTCGTCGTCGACGATGCGTGTGTACCCGTAAATTGTGAAATATATGCTGTAATGGCTACAGAATATCAGTGTTGAGTTTTAAAACTCAACTAAAGCTGAGTACTGAGTAGCACGTCATTTGGAGACATCACACCACAAACGATAATTCATAAAAAGTGTATTTATTCTTTAAGTTATATTATGTATATTTGCGATTATTAAGTGTTTTGTTTTGTTTTTGAAGTGAAAACTTCTTTAGGCGCGTTGAGCGTTTTGGTAGAGGGTAAAATCCTCGGTTCGCGTCACCGACATGCTAATGATAATAGTATATCTATAGCTATGTTTTGCATATAGTTTTAATTACTCTCAACTTAATAGTTCCGTTTTCACTTCTATCGGCAGTCCCACGACTGCTACTGTTTTTTTTTTTTGTTTACATACTGTGGTTGGTCTCAAATAAATGTTATTATTATTATTATTATAATGGGATCGTTAGGATAGGACAGGCTTAGAGCTACGTATACCTCTAACATCTTTTTGGAGGCACTCCATACCTCATTTCTGTTGGCCTGAAAGTTAACTGGTGGGGAATGCCACTAAGCAATAAGTTCACCTTTAGTATAAACTTATTCTCAAAGTGTACAATGATGGTAAAGTAATAAATAAATAAAACTAGGTTGAGTTCTGGATTAGTTTAGTTTTTTCAATTCCAAATATTTTAACCAACATCTTATTTTTTACATCCGCAATAGCACCAATGTATTCAAGGATATTTATATTTATAAACCTTTGACCTTTTGACAGTTAGACAGTTATACGTACTACACATAGTTTTAAAATTGCACCAAACTTTAGTATATGATTCCGGGAATCTGGCCAAAAGAAGGAAGTATAATGTTGCGACAGTAATAAAAACTAAAACTACCTTTGCTAGAAGACAGTATAGTAGTTAATCTGCATACCTGTACAATAAAATTAATAAGATCCTAAATATTTACCCAAAAAACAAATATGCTTGTAAAAAGTCTCTAACATCATGGATCATTAAAATACCTTTAATGCCATAAAAAAATATATATAAAAATATAATGTGAAATTAATCATACACATATATACGTATCCATACATACATACACACACACGCGCGCGAACACACACACACACACACACACACACACACACGCACACACACACATTTAAAGATATACACACACACGTTTAGATGTACTTGCACATTTATTTATTTATTTTTTCTCCTTAAAATAATATTTGCTAATCACATATATTTTACTTCTAAGTGTATCACTTGCCTTATTTAGTACCTATTATGTTTAAAAAGTATCAAAGGATTATTGTTAAGAAAGAGCGGTGCCCCCTAACACAAGTGCACTTGTACTTAAAAGGAGACTCTATTTATCACTCAAATTTTTGTAAAAATATGATACTGAATAAATAATTTTTTTTATAATAATAAACACTTGACTGTAACATAAATTAGCACTTAAAAGCTTAACATTTTACAAACGAATCCCTTAATCGAAAACTTGTTTCACAAACCTACAATATTTAAAAAAAATATCCAACGACACCCCACACAATGTGGTACGTAAGAGAAAATAATTAACCTCTCCATTTTTTACATGTAGGGATAGCTACCCTGAAAAAAATATTATTCAAGATTTTACGTTAGCACTTTGTTGATGCGACTAATATGTATAATCGTGCTAAATAACAGCTTTCTAGTAATAAGGATTGATTCTTTAATATAAACACTTGTACTGTTTCTCGAATGTCTGTACTGTTTCACATTTGTGAAACAGTACATGTGTTTATATTAAAGAATCTATATGATGCAGTTTCACCAAGTGCCAAAGATGGAAAGTATAAACTATAGTAATAAGGATTTTTAACTTCCCGCTACGTATGAAGATAAGGAAGTTACTGAATTTGCCCCGATTTTCGAAAATCGAGTTTTCACTATATCTCCACGTTTTGAGGTACCAGGAACCTTTCCCAACTATTTTCACGATGACGTTAGTATGTCTGTATGTGTGTATGTATGTGTGAATGTATGTATGTAAACATCGCTTAACTTTTGAACGGTTGGACCGAACGAAACGCCCTTGATGGCATTCGATTGGATTCCACTCAACTTAGATTTCATAAAAATTTGAATCAAATCATTTACTCGCCGCGGGCATTGGGACGTGACGTGCCAATTGCTCGCCAGAGGAATAATCTTCTTTTTTGGAATTATTCCACCGGTGCAGTCAGTCAAAAATAGTGGTAGTGCCATGCTTTGCTGAATGGGTTGGCACGACCGGGGCGATACCACTACCTCACTTAAAACCAACGTAAAGTCACAGCTTTGTTGTTGCGTTTCATTTGGTCTGTGAGGTTCCATGAGACCCTTTCCATTTTTCCCGTTTCACGTTTCTCGTTTCACGGGAAAACGGAACACTATTTAAGCGCAATTTGAAGGTAGTAGTTTACCCAGGGAGGTACCACTAGCGTAAGCAGTGAAGAAGCCCCCTCTGGACATCCATGTTCAGGGGTTTGTAATCACCTAATCATGGATGCCCAGGCTGCCCTGCGTACTCTTGGGCACAAATGCGCTCTCAAACTTCGCTGCTCGGGGCAAACTGAACAGAAATCCAAAGGTATCCTCTACCACACTCCACGTGCACTATACTAATATTAGGGGTCTTCACTCAAACCTATATGCCGTCCACTACCACCTTAAGACGGCTAAGCCGGCTTTGTTCTTTTTAACTGAGACATTTTCTCTGGCTGATACCTCATATATTTGTTACCTGGAGTACGAATTCGAGCATTCATTTATATCATTTATATATATATGTATCCCGGGCGGGAGTTTTTGCTTACGTCAGAGAGAATATCTGCTCTCGACCTCTCAGTAGCCTTGAAGGGCATACGAACCTATCCATCCTCTGGCTACGTGTAGACATCGACGACCATCCCCGCATCTGTGCGTGCCTGTACAGGTCCCATAGCGAAGTAGCTGAAGTCGACAGGCTCCACGCCGAATGGCTATGTTCACACACTACCGATCACGTGGGGAGGTCTGTTCACGATTTGGCGTATGGTCTAATTCAATGGGTAACTTCGCCTACGCGAGTTTCTGATGTGGACGATCATACGCCTTTACAGCTGGACCTTCTGCTGACCTCCATCCAGACCGCTACCAGGTATCTGTGGACATCCCTCTTGGTACGTCAGACCACTGTCTGATCCGGAGTAATGTGCCGGTTACGCGCCTATCACGGCCTCCTTTTGCAGGCTGTCGTCGCGTTTGGCACTAAAGGTCAGCAGATTGGGACGGGATGCTGTCTTTTTTGCATCCTACCCTTGGGGGCGAATGTGCTTCTCGCTGGATGATCCAAGTGTCATCGCTGACTCTATCGCTGATGTGGTACTACAGGGCAACTTTTTATTCCATTTTCTGTGGTTCTAGCTGGTGGTAAGTCTCAGCCTTGATTTAGTCGCTCCTAAAAACGTCTTCACGCCGAAAGCAGGAATGCTATCAGGCTTGGGCTGCAGCGTCGAAATCTCGTGATGAAAAAACCAGCGCGTTACGCAAAGAGTACAATTCCTTCTCAAGGTTCCTCAAAAGAGCTATTGCCGAGGCAGAATTTGAACACATTGGCAGAATTGGTGAGAAATTTGTTTACCTTCCTTCGGGAAGGCAGTTCGTGCATTCAAGTCTCTCATCAAGGCTGTCATGGGGAATTTCTCACCGTCAACTCTTCCATCCTTACACGGAGATGATGACTCTCTGGCTCGTACCGCAAAGGAGAAGGCCGATCTTCAGGGCTTGTTCTTTGCGGCAAACTCGACTCTGTGCGACCAAGGAAATGCACCACCAACCATCCCGCAGTGCTATTAATAGTTATATGACAGAATTAAAATTCCTGCAGTCTTCCGTACGTAAAGCACTTTTTTCTTTGGACGTCCATAAGTCGAGTGGACCGGATGGCATCACTTCGATTGTACTTAAAGCGTGTGCTCCAGAGCTAGCGCTGGTATTAACACGCCTATTCCAGCTCTCCTACTCACTCGGCGTAATAGGCCATCCTATGGGCTTTCCGAGAAATTATGCAAGTGGATCACCAGTTTTTTGGCTAATCGGAGCATCAAGGTCGTAGTCGACGGTGTGTGCTCTGACCTTATATCTGTCAATGCTGGTTTTCCACAAGGCTGCATGCTATCACCGACTCTGTTCCTTCTGCATATCGATGACTTGATGCAAATTTGCAACATACATTGCTAGGCGGATGACAGTACTGGTGATGCTACATACTCCGGCCATAGCGGTATTTCTCTAGAACAAGTCGAAGAGTGCTGAATCAAGCTTGTATCCGAAATTGAGGAGCGACTAACCAATGTCTCGGAATGGGGTCAAAACCTGGTCACTTTTAACCCCAAGAAGACAGCTTTGCGTATTTTAAAAAAAATATTTAGCGTATTATTTAGCGTATTTAAAAAGACACCCTTTGTCTTATCACCTCTGACAGCCTCAGCTAGAGTCGGGATTCTGTGAGTCAACAATATTGAATTACGTTGTTTCGCGGTCATTTGGAAGGTAAGGCTAAACTAGCATCCAAAAAGCTCGGGGTGCTCAGCAGAGCGAGACAGTACTTCTAGCCGGCCCATCGCCTTCAACTTTATAAGGCTCAAATTCGGCCTCACATGGAGCACTGTTCTCATTCATCTATCCATCTTCACCACCAATTCCATCATCGGACATCGCTTCAAACATATACAATACAATACGTAATTACACTGATACGCACTAGTAACACTCACAATATTAAAATTAACCGACTACACTGAATCAATAAACCAAAGCACTTCTCGCGTTCACAGTACTATCGCTTCGAATCGCTGTATCAAAACTGAACTCCATTCGCCAACACATCTCTATCCAAGGTAAAGTTTGACTACATTCCCGAATCTTCCGAAATCATCGCGTAAACAATTCTAATTGTAAACAAGTTACTGTACACGCTATTTCCACCCTTATGCCATAAGTGATAAGGTCAATTATATATAATAAACTATTCGGGTAACGGCGGCTATTGTTTATTAATAGAAGTAGCTATCTTTTTCTTTTATTTCTAGATCTTTCTAACGCTCGAACTCTTCACGTTTCTATATTATTCGCAACACTATGAAAAAGAAGCATCAGACATTGTGCACAAAATCTAAAAGTAAATAACATCAGCAAAATTACAGAACAGGATAATTAATAATAATAATAATAATAATAGTAATAATTCACGGGACAAATTACACTTACTGATCTAACCCCAAAGTAAGCAAATTATTTGCTTGTGTTATGGGTGTTAGTCAACGATACTAATACATAGAAATACATATATAAATACTAGAATATATATAATAAACACCCAAACCCGGAAATACAAACATTTATTGCTCATCACACAAATGCTTGTCCCCGTTGGGGATCGAACCCGAGCCTCGTTGATTGCGTAGTCAGGGTCTCTAACCACTCGACCAACGGGGCGGTCAAATTAAAAACATGTACAGATAATTACAAATAAACTAGATAATCACAAATAAATAAAACTTATTTTTTAATGATAAATAATTTCTTAAACTCCCTTTTTTGGTCATAAAGTACCTTCTAAACCTTTTTATTTGATCTGAGACTACGCTGTTCTTAAATACCATATCTTTTTTTTCAATACTCAATACTTTATTGCGTCATATGTTATATATTTGTTTTTTGGTTTTGACCTGACTGAGCAAAAGGAAGTGTTTTTGGTCACATGGACGACAATCGCGAGTTATAGCTAGTCATTTCTTTAAATAAGTCTTTAAAAATCACAAAATAACACAAAATTATAATACATATATATTTTTTAACCCTTTAAAAATTATACCTTAAGAATTTAATAATTTTAATTGTTAATAAAAACTTTACGACAGCTAAATCATTTTGGGTGATTTTAGTTAAAATTTTCATAAACCAACAATAACACGCAGATATAACAAAAAATATTTTACAGCATTCTCGTGACAAACTTTTGGAAGGAACTTCCTTATGGGGCGTTGCGAAGGTGTACGCTATCAGGCAAAAAAACGTTCGTAACGTTAAAAAAAACGTAATATTTTTATAGTGATAGCTGTACAGTGTCTAATGTAACTACGTGATGACTGTTATTATTATTGTAGTTTGCTATTATTATTCTGATTTTTATCAATGAATATAATAACAAATGTATACCCGAATAATTATTTTCTTTATACATCGAATAGATTTTGAAATTAATCTATTATTATTATTATTACATACAATAAAATCGTAGGAAAGTCATGTGTGTCCGGGGTAAACTCAAAAAGTACCGCATGGATTTACTTCAAATTTTGCATGAATATTACTAACAGGTCGGGTCAACATATAGGCTACATATTATCACGCTATCACCTACGGGGGAGGTGCTGTGTGGAGTAAACGAAGTCCGCGTGGACGAAGTCGAGGTCAACAGCTAGTATTTTTATAATAAGGAACTTTGTTTCTATGTGGTGTCCTACGACACCAAATGATTTTTAGGGTTCCGAACCTAAAAGGTACAACGGGACCCTATTACTAAGCCTCCGCTGTCTGTCTGTCTGTCCGTCCGTCTGTCTGTTTACAGGCTGTATCTCATAAACTGTGATAGCTAGAAAGCTGAAATTATCACAAATTGTGTATTTCCGTTGCCGCCATAACAACAAATAACAAAAATAAAAAAAAAAATATTAATATCCCCCGTACAATAAACGTGTATTTTTCATATTTATTTCGCTATGATGGTACGGAATCCTTCGTGCGTGACTCCGGCTTGCACTTGGCCGGTTTTTGATAATAACTTGTTCACGGGATATTACATTGTTTTTTAAATAATCAATACACACTTGAAACTTTGTGATAGGCCTTTGGCGGGTCTAACAAACGCTAAAAAAAAGTTAGAGATTTTCCAGTTAACAAATTCAAAAAATTGTGTTAAAACAAAACTGTGTAAGAAAGGTTACTATAAAATATCTCAATACCTAGATGATAGAAAAACATGGGATTAACTGCTTCTCATATCGGTAATCTTTATTATTATTGTAATAGGTTTTTATTTAATAAAGCAGTATTTTATCCGACATCGTTGTTAAGTGTGCGAATTAAAATTATTTACACGATTTTGCACGAAAACAACAATGGCGGGTAAGACGGGTAGAAAACTCGGACAATGGACATTCAGTCTCCTACATCGATGAGTGTAAAGCCCCGTTTTCACTTTGATTAGTGTGAGTGTGGGTGTTTAATGCAGGTGCTTAGTATTAAGCAAAAAATACGTGAATACAGCCATTGATCAGTGCGAGTGATTAGTATTCAGCGTAGTAAAAGTGAATAGACGCTGATTACTAATCACACGCACTGATCAACTGCTGTCTTCACGTATTATTTGATTAATACTTAGCACCTGCATTAAACACTCGCACTTGAACTAATCAAAGTGAAAACGGGGCTTTACACACACTGGCCCACGGCACTTGCCTTCGTTAAAAAGTACGATAATATTTGAATAATAATCCAGAACGTGCATAAGCAATAAGGTACATATGTGCAGCACAGACATATTTCATAATGAATATTAAATGTAAATAGATATTAAGGCAGGATAAATTGTATATTTCGTTTAGTTCGTAAGTTTCTGTAATAAATAATGTTCATTTTCGTCTTTTATTCGCCCTAAGACCTACATGCAGCTTTGTTGTACAGAGATGATAAAGCTTTATGTAGTTAAGTTGTTTGCCTAAAGGCATATTACGAACAAAAAGGGTTCCACGCAGTCGACAAATTACGAGTCGACTCTTGCGAGATTGTATTTATATGCGGGAACCCAGAATTATGAAAAGTGCAAAATTCTTTGTTAAAATGAATGTTTGCCAATTGTAAATAGTATGTACGATGTAAGTATAAGCACTAGGCATATGTTTATGCACTTTTCGGGGATATAAAGATAGATAACCGGATAGTACGACCTGAAAAGGCGTAAAACTCTGTAATTGTAAGAGTTTCTGAGGTCCTGTAAGAACATATAATGTATATAACACTATTGTTTGTTATTATATAAGTTTATTTGTGTTAGATCCTTGTATATAAATAAGAAATAACACATTGTAATTAGTTTTTTGGTAGGTCTTAGGGCATTATGTACTTTGTTTCGCTTATATTTGTTAAAGGGTAGTACCGTTGTACTCACTAGAGGGCCACACTAGGTAATTAGAGGTAGGAGAAGCTACCTAAGACAAAATAATTACGTTTAGATTACGAAAAGTAAGATTTTAACAAATCCCAGACATTGTGGCGCCACACGTGGTGTCATCCGTCTTTGTCGATTTACGCCGCCCGTCTGGCAGCGGGCTATAAATATCGGAGAGCGCGGCCATACAATCAGTTCCGTTCTGATCAAATTACAGTTTCGTTACGACAAACATTTGCAACGGTGCTAGCTTTATTGATAAATTCTGTTTCGTTACAATAAAGCACCTTTGCAACGAACAGTTGTGGTCTCTATTTCTTCCCCCGGCGACACCCGGCTCACGGCCAAAGGCACTACGGCTGGTGGGGCGTCGAAGAAGAACAGATCTACAGTCCGCTGGCTCCCCCGGCTGTAGTGCACAACATATATTTGTTAATTTATATTTCATTATGAGAATTAAAAGATAGAATGTTAAAATTAAAGTGAATAAGGTTATTAGAATAGGGGTTTTATCTTGCGCCACTTTAATTGCCAAATTTAGGGTATTGCTTACAATTGTAACAATTACATTCAAATTTAACATTACGTTAAAAAAATGATACACGGAAAAGACAAGCCCGCTGAGTTTCTTCCGCTGGATTTTCTCAGTGTGTGGCCGCGTTTCCCATCGAGTAGTAGTTTGAAAAAATTGTTAACGCGTCAAAATAATTTGTAGAATTTGATTTTATTATGCAATGATCCATTCTGTTGATGACATACTTTATTTATTTCTCAATGTTTAATGAATGTTGTTAAATTTATCTCATTTAGTTACAAACACTAATATCAATATCTTTTAGAAATCGTATGGTTATAAGCTGGACGTGTATTCATTTGAGATTTGTATTATGACATTGCATTTACTATAACACTTTAAATTACATATATCTTGGTATAGTCACAAAAAGCAATACGTAAATCGGCATAGATAAATGGCACTATCTTGAAAAACAAAAACAAACGGCTATTATTGTACACATAAAAAATATAAATTTAATTCAAAATAATTGTAAATGAATTTGCATGCTAACGTATAGCGGAATAGGCGAATATATAAACTAGATATAAGATCTTTGTAACCCTATTTCTTGCAAATAAATAAAATAAATAAATAAATTAAATAAATAAATTAATTAAAAAGTTTTATTGAATAAAGTACTTCTTATTTCTGATTTCTGACTGAATCTTCTTCAGTGGCTTTCTTTTGCCGAGTCTAAGAAACATTGAAACTTCGTGACTTCATTTCGGCGAGTCTAGCAAACAAGTTTTAGTACTAGCGATGGGCGATTATGAGATATAATGATGAAATCATTAGATTATGTACAGATCTCGAGATATTTCGATTATACGGAGTAAGTAATTACTAATTTAGTTCAAGTCACGATCGCGAGTCGATAAATAATAGTCGGTTGACTAGCATGGCCGCGTGAGTGTTGTAGGTGAGCGTGCGAAGGGGACAGCACGCTACGCTCGCTACGCTTACTATGACTTACTGATTGAATGTTTTGTAGATCTAGACTATTTAAATATATGTAGATAACATAATCAACATAATATAAACAAACCACGAAATTGATGTTGATGAGGTTAATTGACTTTAACCCGTTTTTTTAACCCGTTTGATTAACTTTAACCCGTTTGATTTATTGGCTATCTAAGATGAACAAATAAAAAAATTGGTAAATTTACTGTTACATAATTCCACCAAAAAAGCGTCATGTCTTACTCCACTGGAATGAAAACTAAACTGACGAAACTAATTTCCATTAAACTCAAACAAAAGCGAAGGAGCTACCTTCGAATCCCGACTTTTTTACAACACAATAAAACCAGTAGTACACATTAGTAACGTTATTCGATTATGAAAATATATTTGTTTTTTTAATACATCATAAGATAGCAAACAAGCAGATGGGTCTCCTGATGTAAAGATTCAACTATCGCCTATAGATACAAAAGATGTTAATGGTGCGTTGCTATCTTGTGGCGAGGTCTAATACCACATGCATAAGTTGTACCGGCTACCTTGCCCTCCAAACCGGAACACGACAGCGACAAGCACTGACGCTATTGCGGCAGGAATAAGTAAGGCGGTGGTACCAGACCCGGGCGAGACAATGCAAAACGCTACTACCTAGTAAGTTACTAATTGATTGGTTTTATATTAACTTAATTTACTTGTTGTCTTTTTTTTACTAATTACATAATCGATTATAAATATTAGTATTAGAATTCGATTATCAAAATCATTCATAATCGCCCACAGCTAACTAAAACTTTATGAGTGGTTTCTTATGGCGAGTCTAATAAACACTGAAACTTCGTAAGTTGCTTCTTCTGGATCCACCACTCATCTGCTTGTTTGCTATCTTATGATATATAAAAAAGTTTTATTTTTTATTTTGTGAGATAGCAAGCAATTAGATGTCTCTTGGTGGAAAGAATTGTCACCCTTTTTATACTGAAGATGTTAATGGTACGTTGCTATCTTGTAGCGAGGTCTAATGCCAAATGTATGAGTTTATCGGCTACCTTATCCTCCACCGGAATACGACAGTGACACACATTGTCGCTATTGCGGCGGTAGTTAAGGCGGTGGTGGTGGTGGCGAGAATTTGCAGAACTCTACCACTTATCTCTCGTATTAGAAGAATATACCAATTGCTGTTCTGCCAGGCAGGCCATAACAGACAACCGATTGGCTATATGTGTCACTACCATCATGACTACTAGGTGATGTGTTTCACCTGCCTTTTGGTACCACCGCCTTACTTATTCCTGCCGCAGTAGCGTCATTGCTTGCTATTGTCGTGTTTCGGTTTGGAGGGTAAGATAGCCTGTAGACTTATGCATGTGGCATCGCCATCCCGTCACATGGATAGCATCATTAACATCTTTGGTGTCTATAGGCGATGGTTTCTCTTTCCATCAGGAGAGCCATCTGATTGCTTGCTATCATATGGTATACATATAAAGAATCTAGGATAACTATTTACTCAAACTATCACATTTATATTTTATCGATTGAGGCGTTACTTTGCTGAAATCTATTATTAAAAAAAAAATTATTAGTTAAATTTGTTGAGTAAAATGTGTAAATAATTATCTGTTTAAATTTAAGAACTTATATTGCTTTTCAAGTATCAAACACTGTGGTAGTACCAAGAAATAATAAATTGTTATATAAATTAATTTTAGAATGTTGCAGGTTCTTGTAAATAAAATTTTAAGATTTTCTTTACAATATTTAACACCTAAATAGATCTAAATTCTTTTGTCTGCGAAGTCGACAGAGACGCATACTCTTATATTGAACTTGGCTCTCATTTCACATTTGTGTTTTGATAACATTTATTTATTCTATGACTAGCTGTTGCCAGCGACTTCGTCCGCGCGGACTTCGTTTACTGCGCACAGCTCCACCCCTGTAGGTGATAGCGTGATAATATGTAGCCTATATGTTGACCCGACCTGTTAGTAATATTCATGCAAAATTTGAAGAAAAACCATGCAGTACTTTTTAAGTTTACCCCGGACGTACATACAGACAAACAGACAAAAATTCTAAAAACTATATTTTTGGCTTCGATATCGATTGTAGATCACGCCCCAAGCATTCTTTTAAAAAAATATTCAATGTACAGTTTTGACTTTCCTACGATTTTATTATATGTATAGATAAATAATATTTACAAAAATTAATCATTCGGGAGTTACCATTAAGATAATCTAAAAATGTGTCATCTAAACACATAACCGATTCGTTGAGACGCATTTTTTCCAAAACTTTTAGTAGTGATGACGACACAGCTCCCGTGTAAACATCAAATAGATAAGTTGATGACTTGGTTACCGTGTTACCCGGAATTTTAAAAGGTTCTACCCTAAATAAAAGTTCAGGGTAGAACCTTTCAAAATACAATTTTAAACCTTTTAAAATGCGATTCGAGGGAGATATCACCGATTTAAAAATGACACGACTCCCGTGTCATTGCAACGAATCGGTTAACGCAAAAAGCTTATCACAATATTGCCGAGTATCTAAATGATTAATTTGTTGTATAATTATAATTGTTCACGCCTGTGCGCAAAGCATGCTGCAAGGCAACAATCGAACAATTGCTTTTATAAAATTTCAGGAGTATATTATATTTGTGCACAATTTAAAATGTATTTCTCGCCTCCAATCCAACATTACAATCACCTTTTATTATAAAAGTCTTTGAGTTCAAATCTAGTTTTATTTGTATTCCATTAGGCTCCCTAAACCTGCAATATTGACGACTAAGACAGGACTTTTCTAAAATCAAGTCCACATCGAGAAATCATTGTTGGCTACTGAGTGAATCGACATCACCGCCCGGCAAAAGGAAGGACGTCGAGATATTACCAATCAGTTCCAGAGCCGTACAGAATACGTACCAGCTGCTATTTTGTTACTTGTTTAAAAGCACGAAAAATAGTGGAACAAGTAAATACTATATTGGTGTGGAGGAAGAAATAACCGGGACTTTGCTGTGATCATTGACTTTATAACAAGAAATAATACTTTACAAAATAACCCTCTACTTAGTCCCACAAATGTGATAGGTGGCAAGCCTATCGCCAACCGGGCACTTTCCAATCCCGGGCAACTTTGTGTTTCTCAGAAAACTGAAAAAACACTTTTTTTTTTTAATGTGCCCGACCCGGAAATCGAACCCGGGACCTCATGTGGTCAACGCCAACGCTGGACCACTAGACCACAGAGGCGACGAATCAGAATATGTAGTTTATTTAGTAACTTTTTTTATATCATGAGATAGTAAACAAGCAGATGGGCCTCCTGATGGAAATATGCTATAGCACCAAAGGTGTCTATAGTATATTGTCGCCTATAGACACCAAAGGTGTAAATGGTGCGTTGCTATCTTGTGGCGAGGTCTAATGCCACATGCATAAGTTTACCGGCTACCTTACCCTCTAAACCGAAACACGACAGTGTCCAAGCATTGACGCTATTGCGGCAGGAATAGGTAAGACTGTGGTACAAGACCCGGGCGAGACTATGCAGAACTCTACCACCTAGTTACGTACTCGTAAAGATATATTATTTACAAGTATTAAATCCCTAAAAAAACATTACATAAAAAAATATTGTAACATTATTATGTAATTTTGTAACATAGTAATTTGAATTGTATACAAATAATAGTTAGTGTTGGTCCTCGTGTTGGTCCCGGGCTCCTTTGAAGAATAGGCCAATTGCCGTTCTGCCAGGCAGGTCGTAAAAGGCGACTGAGTGGCTATGCGAGTCACTACCATCGTGACTACTAGGTAGTAGAGTTCAGCATCGGCTCGACCGGGTCAATAGTTAATTTTTAATCATTTCATCACGACATCACGTCATAGCCCAGACATCATCATAATACCTATTCCTGCCACCATAGTGTCAGTGCTATTCACTGTTGTGTTCCGGTTTGGAGGGTAAAGTAGCCAGTAAACTTATGCATGTGGCATTAGACCTTGCCACAAGATAGCAACGCACCATTAACATCTTTGGTGTCTATAGGCGATGGTTGACTCTTTCCATCAGGAGACCCATCTGCTTGTTTGCTATCTTATGATATAAAAAAAATAGTAAGTATCTGATTCCGGTTGACATTGATCCTATTTTTATAAATAAATAAATCATCGCCAAGCAGTGACGCTCGACACAGAACAGTAAATGCCCTGATTATCCCTTTTTACTCTCTTACCGCCACTATCCATCCATAATTTCTTCTATTATTACTAAAATAACAAATTAAATACGGCTTTCATGCCGTTGCTTTAAATCTACATCAGGATGCGGCAAATCAGTGTATTCTATACCATATGAAAATAAGGCCAAAATAATTGTATATATATATATATATATATATATATATATATATATATCGAAATATAAACCGCTGCAACTGGTACATTTCGCTAATGAAATAACAAAAATAATACATAATCGGACTTGTTTAGACAGTCTATTAAAATTAACCCTTTCTTGGATGAAGCAGGGCTTATCCGAATTTTCATGTGGTTTTCACCAATGGATAGAGGAATTCTTGAGAAAGTTTTAGGTGTATAAGTGGTTAAGGTTTTTTGTATATATTACCTGTGCGAAGCCAAAATTAGTATTACGTAGATTTATTATATTTTTGCATACCGGCATTACAGGCAGACTATTGCAATTTAGAAATTTGTATCATCTTTATATTGTAACTAATATCCGTGGAAATAAAATATTCTGTTCTATTGATAAAAATCGTCCCTGAGATAGCCGGTGCCAACGAGTAGCTGAGACCATCTTGACTCACGTGTATTAATTAGCCTTCTGAAGTGTTGAAGAGCTTAAAAATTAGTTAGCTTAAGGTACTTTAAAGTTGTAGTAAGTTGATCGGCGAAAACTGCGGTTAAAGAACTGGGAGAGATATTAGATGACATACCTGGTCAAAAATTATTTCAGGAAGTCATTTTTATATGAGATTTACGTACACAAGTAACAAGCTTCCTAGGACCTCAATGTATCTGATGAAAAATCGAATTTTGAAAATCGGGGTAAAATCAGTAACTTCATTTAGTGGGAAGTTTAAGGTATCGTTGTTTATTAGATAAAAGAATCTTGAAACTAAGTAAACAAATATATAAAAAATAACTTGTCGACGATGACATATATATCATAAACTATAAAGACAGCAATCGAGATTCTACAAGTTGTTTATATATTTAAGATAGTAAACAAGCAGATACCTCTCTTGATAGTAAGAGACAACCATCTCCTTTAGACACCGTAGATGTTAATGGTGCATTGCTTGTAGCGAGGTTTTAAGAGACGTCTGCTTGATTGCTATCAAGTGATATAAGAAAAAGGGAATTATTGATAAATATTTCACAAATAAACAAATTTGTTAAACAAAACGCTTACCGTTGCCAATTTTCATATTTAAATTTGTAATATTTGTATTAATTTAAATTTATAATTTACATTTATTCATAATTTATATGATATTTTAATTATTGTAATTTTTAATTCTACATTTTTATGAAGAGTTTTCACGGTTTTTCAATTTGAATATTCATTAACTGTGGAATATTATCTTTTTTGTGGAACTTCGTGTAAAACCGATTTGCGTATTTGTATATCTTGCTGAAGTGTTAGGTACATCATGTCTTAGAAATAGATAAAAGTTGCATGTGCCTAAGCACAATTAATATTTACACTCGCATGTTAGGGTGAGGTCAAATTAGCGTATTTTTCGGAGGTGTGAGTCACGTAAAATGGGTCGTGGAATTTACACTGTATTTGGTTTCTTCAGACAGCACATTTTGTGCGCACACAGCAACGATTTGCTGATTCACATGCAATATTTTGAACCGAATCGCGCTCGGGTGAGTGACCGTGACATAAGGTGGTCGTCATCACTTAGTTGCAGAATGTGCAAGTTTTCAGAACATTCATTGGTATGCGGATGACTGTACTGGTGATTTATATTCAGGCCGCAATGAAATTTCTTGAGCACACGTTGGAACACGACAATGAATACTGGAACAACCTTGTGTCAGAAACCTAAGAACAACTTTCTATAGATTTAGGGCCCCACCCTTTTTTTTGTTCTCGCAGGGGAAATGCTCTTACGCACTGCCGGGCTGTGTGGACTGGCCCGAGTGTGGGACTCGCCGGACAGAACCGACCATACCCACTAAAACCTCTGCGTCCGCCCCACTGTGCCGTGGTGGCATGAAGGTGGGAACGCTTGCGTACACGTCCACCAACCCGCCAGTACCTGCCGGCCTTGCCGGCATCCTTCGGGACTGGGGCCGTCGTGGCCCCAGCTAAGAAGCACGCGGCTTTACAACACCGCGCGCACCTCCTCGAGGCCTTTTGGGGCAGAGCCCCGGCCTCGATCACGGGGGACGAAGCAGGGCCTGGTAGGCCCGACGTCGCACCCCCGTGCGTCTCCGGCGGATCGGGTCGGGGTTGGCCGCAGCCTCCCTTTCCCTCTCCGCCGTCTCCTTCTGCGACATCACGTCCTCGCAGAAGGAGAGGACGGCCATCCACGATTTCTCGCTCTCGACCATGGCTTTCACGACGGTCGGAAGCGAGAGATCAGCCACGCCACTGCACTACCCATGAGGGGCACCCTTCGAGGGTGTGCTGCGCCGTGTCCTCGCTGCCTGTACAGTGGTGGCAAGCGGTCGTCGGCTCACGTCGGGCGATTTGGCATAGGTACTTTCCGTGCCTGGAAAGCACCTGCGTCAGCCGGAACGTGAACCGCCCGTGCAGCCTGTCCAGCCAGTTTTGGAGAACCGGCCGGACAGCCTCAACAGTTCGGCGACAGGCCGTAGGTTCGGCCAGCCACTCTGTCTACCTCCGGATGGTTAGCCGTCGAGCGTGGGACTTTCAACTTTCCGTCACCGTTGGCGGATCGACGCCGGACCGCAGCTTCTGGCGTCGCTCGTAGAGCCTTGCCAGTGCCGCGGCCTCTAGATCCTACGGCGGCGATCCCGCCAACACGCACGCCACCTCTGTCGAGATGGTGCGATATCCCCGGAATGGCCCTGATCGCCATCACCCTTTGCGGTTGTCGCAAAAGGGCGATGGTGGTGCTTCGCAGCGCCGGGGCCCAGACTGGGGCCCCGTACAGGGCCATCGAGCGCTCCACCCCAAGGTAGAGGCGCCGGCAGGCCACGTAGGGCCCCACCCTAAATCGACTTAATTTAATCCACCTCAACCTCAAGAAAACACAAATTTGAAAGATTTCCGCTTAAAAATATTCCTTTTTCATATCTGTTCGTTTCAAAGATCTCTCCTTGACTGACTCGAGGCCAAATATAATATCTCTTATGTCATCAATATATTTAAGATTATATTGATGACATGAGACTATTCACATTTGAAGTTGCGTATATTTGCAAGTATACATTAATCGAATAAACAAACCTTGAATTTGATATCACTGGATTTTATACGTCTCTTATCTATCTGGCAACAAATCTATGAATTTTTGAACTGTTTCCGTGGGAAATGATGCCAGTGCCTAGAGCACGCACGATTTCTTAAAAGATTCCATGTCAAAGGGACATTTATGCTGGCCATGTCCTCTAAAACTTACAAATTGTCTTCGGCTTTTATAAAGTCTCGAAAGTTAGTTTCAATTGTACTGAGAGTTTATTTATTTATTTATTTATTTATTTATTTATTTATTTATTTATTTATTTATTTATTTATTTATTTATTTATTTATTTATTTATTTATTTATTTATTTATTTATTTTATTATAAAGAGTTCGTGCGAAAGTTTCGTGCGAGTTTCAATAGTACGAGCAAACAAATTGGGAAAAGGATAGACAGACTTGTCTGCCCATAATGGTTCAACTACCCGCAATACTTCAGTTCCACTGTGATCATGGTGCTTGCAACAGCACCGAAATATTAACTAATCGCGGTAAGATTCTGTTAATTTATTTATTTATTTATTTATTTATTTATTTATTTATTTATTTATTTATTTATTTATTTATTTATTTATTTATTTATTTATTTATTTATTTATTACCAATTAATCCACAGCATTTTTAACAATAAGATAAAATACAATTATTTTACATCAAACATAAGCCAATTACGGATTACTACTTCGTACACACAACAATTTTGACTTTCGGAGCTTAGTCAGCTTAAATTTAAATAAAAACATTACATTTTATTGAAATATAAAAACGAATAAAATTTAAAATACAAAAATTAAATAATAATAACAATAATAGAACCAAAATCTAAGACAAAAACTTTAAGATTTGAACAAATTAAATAAAGAAATAAAACATGAAATTGGAATGAATGATAATTTGATAAAATATCACAAACATAATAGGTACTAATAAAATTCCCTAATACACATGCCATTAATGTCTATATGCATTAAAGATTGTATGTGCGTGCGTGTGTGTGACCCTGTGTGTCCGTCTCTCTCTCTCTATGTGTGTGTGTGTGGTGCAATATGATGATGATTGATGAGTAAGCGAGTTGTGTATAAAATTATTCGCTCGACCAAGACCGGTTGATATAATGGTTGGTTTACATATTAAGTTTACATTGTAATGCGTATATTATTAAAATGATTTTTTAGCTATCTTAGTGAAACCAATATTCAGTTAAAATGATAATTTTCAATAAAGTAAAATAAAGGTGAATAGAAAAAGAATTGTAATTGTAATAATAATATATTGAATCTATTATAATTTATTTGAGAAAAAAAAGTCTATTATGATTTTCAATACAATTGAATTAAGAAATATATATATTATAATAAATGTACATAAATAATATAATTCATCTATCTATTAAGAAATATTTAAAAAAAAAAAATAATAATAAATTTAAATGATAAATCTAACAACTAATTGAATAATAAATTTCCAAATATTTTCCTATTTTCGGATTATTAAGATAAAAATATATTTATTTAGGATGGGTATGGTGAGAGATTTTTTGAGTTCAGGTATTTATATACTTCCTTTTTGAAGACGTTTTTCGTGTGAGCAAAGAGATCAATATCAGCAAAATATTTATTATACGTGTTAGGTAAGCGCTGCGCTGGGGAATTTGATTTATAATTTGTTTTAACTGTCGGTACGTGTAATAAACTAGTATGTCTTGTTCTTTTCTGTGGTACTCTTAAATTCAGTACTGCATCAGTTAGCTGAGGGCAATCAATTTGACCAGAACATATTTCGTAAAGGAAAACCATGTCATAGAATGTCCGTCGGTCTCGAAGGGGCATTAAGTAATGTATGTTATCAGGTGTGTCAGCTATGTTGCATTTGTTGAAAATAAATTTTAAGAATTTATTTTGTATACGCTGAAGGGAATGTTCATGTGTGACGTATTGTGGATTCCATATTGTGCTACAATATTCCATAATGGAGCGGACATAAGCGTTATAAAGTATCGTAATGCATTTATGGTCAGTGAAGTGTTTACTTATACGCATTATAAAACCGAGATTCCGATATGCTCTATTCACAATGTTTTCCACATGGTCAACAAAGGTAAGCTTATTATCCAATACCACGCCGAGATCCCTGACAGAGTTTACTCTTTTGATAATGACATCATTAAGTGTGTAATCATACACCAAAGAGGAAGCACTTCTAGTAAATGATATGGTTACACACTTCGACACGTTGATGTCAATTCTGTTTTTGGAATAATATTGGGATAACCTATTAAGGTCATCTTGCAGCAATTTACAATCTTGAGGTGACTTAACACAAGAGTATACTTTAGCATCGTCAGCATAGAGTAGAAATCGTGCATTACGAAGGCATTTTCCTATGTCATATAAGTAGGCGGAGTATATTAATGGACCAAGTATTGAACCCTGAGGAACACCTGAAGGAATAGTAATAAAATTTGAACGATATCCACCTAATACGACAGCTTGTCTTCTATTTTTTATATAGGATTCGACCCAACGCAAAAGGTCACCCTGTATACCTAAAGCGTACAACTTTCTAAGAAGAATTTCATGGTCTACACGATCAAACGCCTTTTCGAAGTCAGTGTAAATTACGTCAACTTGCGAATTATATCCCATGTCCTCTGTCACATGCATCATAAATACGGAAAGGTTACTCTTGGTAGATCTACCTTTGATAAACCCATGCTGTTCGTTTGGTATTCCTTGACGTAAAATTTGATATATTGATGAATATACTGCTTTTTCGAAACATTTGCCGAGTATATTTAAAATTGAGATTGGTCTATAATGTTCAATTTCACGTTTTGATCCTTTTTTGTGTATTGGTACAATATGCGCACACTTCCATGCGGTTGGGAAAGTACCATCACGAAGAGAGCGATTAAATATGTAAGAGATAGGTTCGCTTAAAGGAACTGCACAGTTAACTATGAAAATAGGGTGAAGACCATCTGGGCCTGGCCCAGTGTTTTTGTTGATTCCTGTTAAAAGTTTTAATATTTCTTCTTGTCCCACCTCAATTGTCGTTGCGATACGTGCGTAATGAGGAGCTGTGTGCTCAAAATAGTTATAATTTTCAGCAAGCTCCGCGAACATTGATTGAAAAAATTGGCTAAAGCCACTACAAATTTCCTCACCGCCTATCAAAGTTTTACCGCGAGAACACATGATACTAGGAAAGCCGGTATTTCTACGCCGTTTACAATTAGCAAATGACCATAACAATTTCGGGTTAGATTTTATCTGATTCTGTAGATTTTTTAGATAATTTTCGTAGCATTCTTTACTTATGCGTTTTTGTCTGGCTCTCAGTAAACAAAACATATCATAGTCGACCGGGTTTTTCCACTTTTTCCAGTTAGCATGTACCTTCATTTTTTCGTTAGTGACCTTTATAAGAGCATGATTGTACCAGACAGGATATTTATAACTTTGTGTGTTACGTTCGACCAACGGGATGTGTTTATCTAAGATTTTTTCAATTTCAATATAAAATAATTTTACCATCTCATCGATCGAAGAGCAATCGCAAATTTTTAACCAATTAACATTAGATTATTAATAATTCAGTTGAAAAAAGCCGCGAAAGTTTAAAAGTATACAGTTTCAATTCTGATTAGGGTAATTTGTACCTTGAGATGAGGTTCGGAGTTCATGACGTATTTTAAAAAACTTTTTGTTGAGATGTTACACAATACGGTCGAAGATGGTCTATCGATAAACTTTGACTGCATTCTTCCCTCAATTTTACAAAAATGAAGGTTTGTTCTCGTTGATAAGTTTCGCCTTACCAATTTATTATAACAGATGCAGGGTGATGATCACGTGTAACTTTTTGATCACTTGCACAGCTTCTTAAATACTATGTAGAAACATAACGTATCATAATAGTAAGGACTAACCCACCAAAGTTTGCTGCAGTATCACGTGCCACACGCTTAATTAGTTTAATTTCAGGAGAAATAGATATTTATGGAATGTCTTCAAAGATGTATTATTTTTTAGTTATGTGCAGTTATGTGATATTTTTAGTTATAGCTTAATTTTCCAAGTCAACATTGTAAATGATTTGTAAATGTACCAATAAATAAAAATCATTATACTTGTTATAGTGATCACGTATCGTGAGATTCTTTTTCATCAATAAAAATAATATTATTTCTGCCGCTCCTTACTTTCTCCATTGCCGAAACCGGATGGGACTTTGGCTCACACCGCTGTAGAGAAAGCGAACCTATTCGCTGCTCTACTCGCGGAAAACTCACGTCTTCACGTCGCGGAAAGCTACGGTGGATGCCAAAATAAGTCGGTTCAATAATTTTCTTATTAACCTGTATGATAAATATGCTCCCATTAGACCCGTCAAATTAAAGCACCTGCCTGCTCCCTGGCTTACAGACGATATACGGAGTATAATTAATAAAAAACACCAATTACTGGCAAAATATAAAAAAAATAGAACTCCAGAGTCTCGTGAACAGTATGTAAAAATTAGAAATCGTTGTAATTTGCTATGCAGGGACGCTCAACGACGTTATATTCACAAATCTGTAGAGAATGGTGACGCCACTAAAGTTTGGAAATTTTTAAAATCTTTAGGAGTAGGTAAGCCAGCCCCAGGTACCCCTGGTTCAGGTATTGACCTAGATACTTTAAATCAGTATTTTTCCAAACCTTCTCTTGACTATGACATTAATACCAAAATACAAACATTGCAACATCTTGCTTCTCTTCCTTTAAATGACTACACTCCTTTCACTTTTAACGAGTTTATTGAGGCTGACGTTAAAAAGAACATCTTGTCCGTTTCATCGAATGCTGTTGGTTGTGATGAGGTAGGTCGTAATATGATCGTTCCCATACTTGATATTGTTTCTCCTATCCTCACTCATATTCTTAACCACTCCATCACATCAAGAGTTTTTCCTAAAATCTGGAAGGATGCTAAAATTATTCCCTTACCCAAAAAGACAAATCCAGCTTCTCTTTCTGACTATCGTCCAATTTCAATTTTACCTTTCCTGTCTAAAGTATTAGAACGCTTAGTCAAACATCAACTCTCCAATTTCTTAAACGCTAACAAGATTTTAAGTGACTTTCAATCTGGTTTCCGTGCCGGTCATAGCACCACCACTGCTTTAATAAAGATCACAGATGACGTTCGTTCTGGTATGGACAGCAAAAAACTTACAGTATTAGCGTTGTTAGATTTTAGTAATGCGTTTAATACTGTTGACCATGACGTACTGTTGGCCCTCTTGAAGTCCCTCAAGGTATCCCAATCCGTTTTGGACTGGCTTAGCAGTTATCTTCGAGGGCGTCGACAGTATATTCAAACTGCAGCAAACGCATCGGCTTGGTCAGATTTAACAGTTGGCATGCCACAGGGTGGCGTTTTATCGCCTTTATTATTCACGATTTTTATTAATTTTATTACTGCCATTCTGTCCACATCGTACCATCTTTATGCTGATGATTTGCAAATTTATTCTCAAGCAACGCTTTCTGAACTGCCAAATGCTGTCCTATCAATTAATAGTAACCTGGCGAATATCGATGCATGGTGCAAATCATTTGGTCTTAAGCTAAATCCAATTAAAACGCAGGCTATTATAATTGGTAGTCCTGGGCTAATTAAAAAAGTTAACTGGAGTAATTTGCCCGCAGTAGAGCTTGATGGCGTCACTATTCCTTACAGCGATTTTGTCAAAAATCTTGGCATTTACATTGATAATACTTTATCGTGGACTAAGCAGATCCAGGAGCTTAGTAAAAAAGTTTTCTGTGCCTGGAGTTCATTAAAACGTCTTAGGTATTTGCTTCCCATTCCTACCAAAATTTTGCTGGCAGATTCCTTACTACTTTCTATTTTAGATTATGCTGACGCTAGTTATGTAAATCTATCCTTAGACCAGATCAATAAACTTGAGCGACTTCAAAATCTTTGTATAAGGTTCATATTTGTTCTGCGCAAATATGACCACGTTTCCGAATTTCGTGCCAAGCTCAAGTGGTTGCCTATTCATCTTCGTCGGAATACTCATATTCTCTCACAGCTATACTCAACTCTCTATGATCTGAAATCTCCATCTTATTTGAAAGAAAGATTCATTTTCCGTGACAACCAGCACAAATAATAATAATAATAATAATAATAATAATAATAATAATCTTTATTGTTCCAACATTTACTTATTTTAGGTTGACCGCTGACCTCTACACTAGTTGATACTGTTATGTAGAAGCCAGTGCCCCCCTTCTAATTACAGTTACAGAAAATGTATACATTTTCAAGTGTGTTCGTACATAAGTGTGTGTCTATGTGTATGCGGGTGTGTGTGTGTGTGTGTGTGTGTGTGTGGGTGTGTATGTCTGTCTATGTGCGTGTGCACGAGAGCGCGTGTGCGAGTGCGTGTGTGTGTGTGTTTATGTGTGTGTAATTTATGTGTAAGTTTTATTGGTATTTAGCATTTTGTACCAACTATTAGTTTTTCGCAATTATTGTAGTCATATCTACTTAGCCAATCTAACACAGCTATTTTTAATTCGTAACCATTTTTTTCCCGAATAGGCATGAATTTATCTACAGCATTATATAATATAGGAGCTAAATAATCATAGTATTTTTGTGCAAATGCAGTGTTTGTTTTGCTAATTGGACAATTTATTCTTCTCTTTTCTGTTTGTCTACTTATTGATGTAACTGATGCGTGATACCTCTTAATTACATTATAAATAAATAATTTACGGACACTAAGTACCTTAGCTTGTTTGTATACTGCTTCAGTAGGATGTCTATAGGGTAGATGTAAGCAAACTTTTAGTATGGCTCTTTGAGCTCTCTCCAGAGTTATAAGATTTGACTTAGCAGCGCCACCCCATGACGTGATACAAATATCTTAGATCGGCTGATAATCGTTCCCTGTTAGTGCCAACGCAGAACACTATTTATTACAGTCGTTCCTTTACCTCACAAGCTGTTACGCTTTGGAACTCTCTTCCAGTAGATATCAGAAAGGCGCCAAGTTTAAACTCTTTCAAAAGTATGGTCAAACGTCACTTTCTATGTACCTAGTAACTTTGTTTAATTTTTCTTATTTAGGTTTATGTATTACCACTGTTTTATTTGTTTTGTTTTGTTTTGCTTTTCTGTGTAACTATAACCGGATGTTACTTTTATTATTTTTATTATTATTATTTTTTTTTAAGAGCATAAAAACTATAAATTATCTTGTGGTTAGCACCCCTTTTTCTAGTATATTGTTATCCTTATTATAAAGGTTGTCTGGAAGAGATCACTTTATTAGTGATAAGACCGCCTTTGTGTATCTTACTTGTATTATTTTTATGTTGTAACTTATAATGTTGTCATATATTTTGGTGCACAATAAAGAGTTATTGTATTGTATTGTATTGTCTTGATCCCGTCAATGCGAAACCTCCCAGTCTACCTAGATGCGAGGTGAATATGCCGGAAATTCGCAGACTAAAACGCTGCAAAATCTGGATGTGAACAAAGCCCTGATGGGATTCCAGCAATAGTACTTAAAACATGTGCGCCTGAACTCGCTCCTGTCTTGACACGTCTCTTTCGCCTTTTGATGACGACCGGAAGAGGACCTAAATCATGGAAGCTTGCTAACGTGCAGCCTGTACCTAAAAAGGCAGTCGTGCCAACCCCTCCAAGTATAGGCCAATTTCAGTCACGTCCATACTCTGCAAGACTATGGAGCGTGTACTGAACAGTGATCGCCAATAAGGGTTTCGCCGAAATCGGTCCACTGGAGATCTTCTAGCGTATGCCACTTATGTGTTGAGTGCAGCCATCGAGAATCATGGTGAAGCGCTAGCTGTTTCCCCGGACATTTATAAGGCCTTTGACAGGGTCTGGCATGACAGTCTTATTAGCAAGCTTACTTCGCACGGTATACCTACTGGTCTCTGCGCCTGGATCGCCTAGAGTTACGTATCCAGCGCGCGAGCCAGTACGGCACAGATCTAGTCTCTCAGAGAAGCGATGGTCAATCGTATCGGTTAAATAAGCATTTAACGCAGAGCACGCCAGGAAAACTCTCAAAAAGAAAAAATCCCCGTTTAGACCACATTTTTCGTTGATACTCCGATTCTGTTAGTCGTAACATGATGTTATATAGCCTATAACTTTCCTATATACTGTAACAAACTCTCCCGAAGACCCTCTAAACTCACATTTTAAATATAACAAAATTGTCTGTTATATTTCGTTTATAAAGGAGTCAACAGAGTTATAATCATATTATCTGGCCAAATGATTCATCTAGTGTTAAATTGAGGACCCATTTTGTGTTATATAGTTTACCCATTCATTCTTTTCAAAGGTACACTTCATCTCTTATAAACAACCACACTTTATCAGGAAATGTATAATATAAATTGATTTAAAGGACTAAAATTTAATATATTGAAGATATTTGGCTTAAGAGAGGGAGTAATATATTACATAAATACATAAATACATAATAAAGATATTTGACTTTAAGGAAAGGAATAATATATTACATATATACATAAAATACATAATAAAATATATAGCTTAAGAGAGCGATATGATTATATTAATAATTACATTGACTTCATCTAAAGGAAAGAAGTACGGTAGTATGGAATATATGGACAAAATTATTGTAATATTTAGGTTGGGAGTTGTAAAGCACTTTAGTGCCGCAATTTTATTATTGTGGGATATGTAAGAGGCGCCGCCTCGCCTCACATGTGTGAATACCAAGCCGGCTGAAGGCCTTCCTAGCGTATTCCCCAGAAATATATTGAAACTAAAAGGAACTAAAGTCCTTAATCTCAAAGAGAAAATCAATATATTATGAAGAGCCAAGTTAATGGCAGATAGGCATTACTGTTGTGGGGTCACAAAGTGATAGCCATATAGTTTTAATGTCCAAATACATTGTTTGGAAGTTGATGAGTATAGGCATGACCAAGGTGCTTCATTAATATTGAGCACAGCCAAAAAGCCAAATAATAAATATAATTCTCAAGTATACAATTAAGCATTGACTTGAAGTAAATAAAGATTGATAAAATATATACTGTTGTTAATTTTGTAACAAACAGTAACAAAATAATAAATAAATATTGGCATGACAAAGGTGCATCATTTGTATTGAGCACAGTCAAAAGGCCAAATAATAAATATGTTTCTCAAGTATACAATTAAGCATTGACTTGAAGTAAGTAAATGTTGATAAAAATATATACTGTTGTTATTTTAGTAACAAACAGTAACAAAATAATAAATAAATATTGGCATGACAAAGGTGCATCATTTGTATCGAGCACAGTCAAAAGGCCAAATAGTAAATATGTTTCTCAAGTATACAAATAAGCATTGACTTGAAGTAAGTAAATGTTGATTAAAATATATACTGTTGTTATTTTAGTAACAAACAGTAACAAAATAATAAATAAATATTGGCATGACAAAGGCGCATCATTTGTATTGAGCACAGTCAAAAGGCCAAATAATAAATATATTTCTCAAGTATACAATTAAAGTTTGTGCAAGTTTGTTTTAACAATTACTTGACAAAACTAAGACAAGATAATATGTTGTCTTCAATCACAATACCGAAACATTAATAGTCGGTACGCGATAAATAAACATATATAAAAGTAATCATTGCTCGCAATGAACTTCAAATAATCCAAATCATAAAAATTTCATAAGTAAAATCAATTAAGATAATCCTTATGACGAAAGTCAAATGAACTCAGGTTAATGTATAAAAATACATTAAAACAAGCAATTTAATATATCCAGCTCTGTGATGTAGCTCATACCTGGTTGAAGATTTGATTAGTTATGTAAATAGATCAACTTTGCTAGGCGATAGATGTTGGTGTTTACCTGGGTTAACTCTCTGAATACTCTGTTTGCGGTAGGACTTATCCGAGTACCACGCACTGGTAACGAGAAGATAACCATAACGACAACATTATATGTGTCTTTATATAGATATACACAACGCAACCCTGATGCCTTCGCAAAGCCGACACTACCTTGTGACGAAAGGTATGGTCCAATCAAAAAGCCAAATAATTAAAATAAATTATTACTGAACTAGAAATTAACCTTTGTTCTAAAGATATTATAGTCAAATTTCCTCCTATAACCCTAGTAATTTATAGTCACCACAAGCAATGAAATATTACTTATTAATCGAATTTGAAGTTATAGATGAAATTTAGTAAGATCTTTGAACTCTTTAATATTGTGATTGAATACTCAATACATCTTAGAATCCAAACAATTCGTCTTATACTCGTTTTCTAATGAAACTAAGTTATTTATGTCTTCTCCAGATTATTAGAGTTCTATTATTCTTATTTCAATTACTCTTTAATCAAATGTCAGAATTTAATAAGGTCTGAACTTTTAGAAATCAACGCTTATTAGATCTATTGTTGCTTTAAGTGAACAGTATTATGAAACATCTAGCCACCCGAATAATCATAAGTAAAGTTCATTTGTACAATCCTTATGATGCAGAGATTCAATCATGGAATCCAGGTTAATACATGAATATATACAGATAAACAATTTAGACAAATAACTCTAGTTCTGTAAAATAGTTCATGTCTGAGATGATTAGATATGAAAATGGATCAACTTTGCTTGGCGGTATAGTTGGGTGTATATCTGGGTTATCGCCCCAAACACCTTGCTCACGACAGAGGGACATATTAACCGTGTGTCTGCACTGGTGAAGAGAAGATGACCATAATGACAACATTACATGTGTGTCTTTATATAGATATACACAGCACAACTTGTTGCCTTCGTAAAGTCGATACTCCCCAGAGATGAAGATGACATGATCTATTTACCAAGGTAAAAGGTAAAAATATCTAATCCAAAATTAGTAATTAACCTTAATTTCAGATTTATTTAGTAAACTTCCTATCTTACTAATAGATCTATTATGCACTGTCACTATAAACAATAATATTTCAATTATCTAAAATAATTAATTTGATGAAGAAGTTTAATATTATAATTCCTATCCTCCTAAATCCCTATATAAATAATATAAAATAAGAATAAAATAAATAAATAAATAATTAAATAATTAAATAATTAAATAATTAAATAATTAAATAATTAAATTAAGTAAATAGTTTATACAAAATATGGTTAAATAAACATAATACATTTGGACTAAAGTCTTTCATTCCTCTCTTACACTCTCCCTGAAGCTTTAAAATAAATCATTTAAGATTTCTGTTCTAAATTTAATTCAACAATTCAGTTTATATTAATTATTATTTTGTTAGACACGAAGAGAGTAATTTGTATTAGTTTGTGATTATCTCGTTTAATAATTGTACTCGGTTTTAAATTTGATTGTAAATAAAATAATGTTTTATGAAGATTTGATTTTAAGAGACTGGCCTATGCAATCAATTTAAGTATTAGTTAATATTTAGTTTTATAATAGGAAATAATAATTCGTACTAACATTTCATAATTTTAATAATTCGTATTAAAGTAGGTTTTAGTATGACCTTTATGTAAATTTATGCCCCCACTTATTAGTTGTATTATATTATTCCTACAATAACAGACCTTTTGCTTTCTATTCCTAAAAGATCCTATCTCCTCCTAATAATATTTCCAATTTTAAACATTAAATCAAACTAACATTTAAACTAGAAAAAGTTTCTATTATAAATATTTCCTAAGTTTAAACCACCTAGTTTTAAATTGAAAGTCAATAATAAACAAAATATCCCTTTAGTTCCTCAATATATTAAACCATCAGTTCTTCCACATAATATCAGCACGTCCTATCCTATCACCCAATTGTTCCTTCATGAAGAAATTATAACTCCCCTAAATTATAACAATTTAGAACCTTAAAATTAAAATTGTATTTGACATACCTCCAACTCTGCAACAAACCTACAGCAACTCTGCATTCAGCTCCGACGACAGCTAAGAAGTCACCCCCACGCGGCCTCGAAGACTGCAAAGGAATCAGCTCTCGATCCCTAAAGTTTAAATAACAAGCAGGATCAACTGTACTATGGAAATTATTCTAAGAACTTCCTTAGACGGATTTCATCTATAAAGATATGTGGTAGCTATCACCAGTTAGTAGATTTTAAAAGATAAAACGCACGCAAAACTTACGAAACGGATTTGAATGAAATCTTACACACAGATAGTTGATGACTTGGATTAGCACATAGGCTATTTATTATCCCGGGAAAATCTAGTGATCCAGCGGGATTCGCTTCTATAATGTTGCGGGTTGTACGTTGAAACTAGTTGATAATATTAATTCAGGTGCAGTAGTATTAGTATCTAATAACAATGGAATTCCTTCAAAATGACGATGATGAAAAGTATAGTATAAAGTAGTTAAAGCACTTAAATCTATTCCTAATTAATAAGCTATTTAGCCAACATACTTTTGAATTTGGTAACGCAAAGCCACTTCTTACTCCTATGAAAAATAAACAAACATAGCAATATTAGCCACTTGTAAGGTAAAGATGTAATAATGATAGTTCAAATGCATATAATAAAAGTATAATATAAACAATTAAAGCACATAAATCTATTCCTTGTTAGTTAATAAGCTATTTAGCCAACATGCTTTTGGCATTTGATAATGCAAAGCCATTACTTACTCCTGTGAAAAATAAACAAACATAGGAATCTTAGTCACTTGCAAGGTATAGGTGTAATAATAATAGTGTCTAAAGGCAATGGGTTTCCTTGAAATATCGATGAAGAAAATCTATATACATATAATTAAGTCCATAAATCCATTTCCTAATTAATTAATAAACTATTATCCGTCAAGCACTGAAATTTGATAAAGTAAAGCCATTACTTAGTCTTGTCTAGTTATACAAACATAATAATCTTAGTCACTTGTATGACTCTGCTAAAATAAAATCAAAATGAGTTATTTATCACACACACTATCATCCGATCATTCACAATAATTTAATTTAAATTGGAAAAACTACATCACCTGTGTTGTTTAGAATTCCAATTTATCCTGCGTCTTGATTAGCAACCCTGCTGCAAAACTGTAAGACAGCAATCGCTCCACAACCATTGCTCACATTTTTATGGAAAAAAAAGAACATTTAAATAACAACATAAATTATGGTTTTATTTTCCTAAAATCAAAATAGGCTTCCCTAATAATAGAATCACACAAACTTTTCAAAAATTACAAGTCCTAGTTTCCTTCCTAAATTATCCATGTTATTAATCATCTTTTCAACAGGTTATTCCTTAAAATAAATAATTTCCTTTCTTCATACAACAAACATTCTTCACTCAGTCAAAGATCGATCCACTTTTACACAACATTTTGCACAATTTCATTCTTGTAAACCTAATCACATATTTATCGGTAATATGTTTATTAAAATTATATAGTCAACATTCAAAAGATTTACCTTCTAATAAAACTACATTCTACCAATACTGCTAGATTTAAATAAACTCAACGACTACCATATCAAATACGAAGTTGCATAAATACATACGTAATCCCTGAATAAATCTCTATTCTACATACTCACGGTTTGGATCAATAAATTTTTACAAATTATCTTTTCTCACATTAAGAGTATTTCTATTATTAATTACACTCCGGAATATCCTTGATTTATTTACAGCTTTTAAATTTTGATTTTCCTTTTAATAATTATTGTATCAAACGAAGAATATCTTTTATAACGTCAAGAGCTTTAAACCCAATCTCCCCGTTTTTTCTTCCATTTTCCAATTTTTTCAAATCCTGTCATTATTTTTCTTCCTTAGCGAATCCTTTCCTTCCCATATTCATTCCCCTTTTTTAAGGTTTTATATGTTTATATGTTAGGTCTTATATATTTATGAGAATTAGTTTTTTTATTTATTTTCGTCTTTAATTCCATTGATATTATTTCTTAAACCTAACACTGACATATTTTAATTAAAAAAAAGTATAGGTTCTTATTATTTTCTTTTATTGCACTAAACCTCTTAAGGGATAGATGAAGTCTGTTACAATACAATACGATAAACAGGCTATCCAAGTCAAAGACATAAATACATACATATCTTCACGCCAGATCCCTTACGGGGTAGGCAGAGAGAACCGAGTGCCACACATCACGATCCTTGCAGGCTCGTCTCGCTTCCTCCACATTCATTACTCTCTTCATACACACACGCCGGTTGCGAAGACTCTTGACATCACCCTCGGACAGTACTCGATCAATCTGATCGTAGTGTGTCAGTCTTGGTCTTCACCGGTACCTACATCCTTCCACATTCGCATTGTATATATGTTTTGTTAACCTTTCATCTACCATTCTTTCTACATGTCCGAACCAACGGAGCATACCCTTTCTCATCTTTACACCGACACTTTCTTTCAAACCTAATCTCTCTCTCACTTCGACATTACGAAACCGGTCCGCGAGTGTCACACCACATATTTTTCTTAGCGACCTCATCTCAACCGCGTTGATTCTACTTTCATGCTCTTTCTGACATACCCAACTCTCACTTCCAATTTCTTGTAACATGTATAACTCACGCTGGTTTATATTCAAGCCAGATTTCAAAAACAACATTGAAATTTTTCAAAAATACATTTGTCAAATTAGTTTTAGTGAAGTTTATTTAGAAAATAATGCCAATTTAGCATACAATAAATTTATTGAATTATTCAAACTTATTTATGATCTGTGTTTTCCGATAAAAAAGATAAAAATAAATACGTTCAAGAACCAAAGATGGATATCGAAATGTATAAAAAAATCAAGCATTACAAAAAGGAAGTTACATTTACTGGTAAAATCGAACAGAAATAATAAAACAATTTCTACTAAATACTACTTTCAATATTGTAAAATACTAAAACGAGTGATTCGTGAGGCCAAAAGGAATGATAGCATAAATTATTTAAATAGCAATACCAATAAATCTAAAGCAACCTGGAATTTAATAAAGCATGTTACAGAAACAAGAAATAGTGCCAAAATGATGGTAGAAAAAAATACAGTCAACAACGCTAATATTACATCTCCTTTAAAAATTGCTGAAACTTTTAACAGTTATTTTCTGACGAATAATAATAATGAGCAAAATAGAAGCTTTTTTGAATATAAACCAATTTGTATGAGACAGTGCAATAGTATATTTTTATTTCCGGTTGATGAGCAAGAAATAATAAAAATTGTTAGTCAGTTAAAAAATAAAAAAGTACTGGATATGACGATATATCTATGATTGTACTAAAATCCAGTATTAAATATTTTGTTATACCTCTTGTTTACATTATTAATCTTATGTTGGAGACCGGAGAATTTCCCGAATCACTAAAAACAGCTATTATCAAGCCATTATATAAAAAAGGTGACAGACGTGATATTAACAACTACAGACCTATAGCTTTACTCTCCAACATTTCTAAAATATTTGAAAAAGTTATTTATAACAGATTTATAACATTTTTAAACACTTACAATATTCTTAACTGCAATCAATTTGGCTTTCAAAAAAATAAAAACACATCATTAGCTATTTTCAAAATTCTAAAAACTTTATGGGATGACAGGAATGATAAGAAAAGATGTGTTTGTATATTTCTTGATTTATCTAAAGCGTTCGATTGTGTTGTACATGATATTTTATTAAAACAACTAGAACACATAGGTGTACGAGGAATCGTCCTTAAATTATTCGAAAGTTATTTAAAAAAAAGAATGCAAGCAACATCGATAGACTATTTTAATAAAAATACAGCAACTATTGAAACAGTTCAATCCGATTATCGCGAAGTTTCACTAGGAGTGCCACAAGGCGGTATTTTGGGACCCATTTCTTTTCTGGTCAACGTAAACGACCTTCCCGAAATAACTAATGAATTATGTGTATTGTTTGCTGATGTTGCGACTTTATATATTTCAGAGAAAAATCTATTAGAAGACACTTTTGCTAAAAAAATAAATTTAACATTAAACAAAATTACTGCTTGGCTTGATTCTATTAATTTGAAGGTCAATGTCAATAAAACAAAATTTATGCAATTTCACAACTATCATACACAACCCTTGCTTTTAAATGTAGTTCAATCAAATGTAAGTATTGAAGAAGTAGATCATTTTAGATTTCTAGGGATAGAGATTGATAAACATTTAAACTGGAAAGCACACGTGGAGGAGATAAATAAAAAAATATCTAGCTGTTGTTATATGTCGTCAATACTTTCAGAAACAACTTGCGAATATGTAACCAGAAATGCGGATTACGGATCTGTTTATCCACTACTGAACTATGGTATTATTTATTGGGGTAATTCTGCAAACATCCATCAGATATTTGTTTTACAAAAGAGATGTTTAAGAACTATTTATAAAATGGATAACACGGAATCTCTTAGAGATCTATTTAAAGGAAAAAAGTATTTAACTGTCACTGGAATCTATATATTGGAAATATGCTTATTTGTTAAACAAAATTTTGAATACTTTAATTTAAGATCAGCATTCAGTAAAAATATACGCAGTAAATATAAATATAATATTAGTCTTCCAAAAATATTGTTACGTACTCGGGTTCGCAATTGTAGAAAAACACCACTTATATTAAATCCGTGTATTTACACAACACAACACAACGTTATACTAAAATACCCTTTACACAATAGTCACTTGCTGTACTGAACTTAGAACACTACTCAATAAAACACTTCTCACTTCGCACTGTTCACTTGATGTATCGCTCTCGATCGCTTAATAAAAACTGACTGGTGTTTGTCAACATCTCTGTATTTATAGGCAGGGGAAAGCCCTAGCTGAATCCAGAAAAGTCTAAATGTATCGGGAAACAATGAATCACTTCTTATCGTAAACATGTTATGAGTCATAAATCCTAGTACACGCTACTTTCAACCTTATGCCATATCCCAAAAAGTCCATTATGGCATAGCCCCGGTCAACTATTTGTTTGTCAACAGGAGTTTTCTAGATAAATAGCGCGCGCGCTCCAATTCTACACGCTTCTAGATTATTCGTAACACTACCCCCCTCTTAGTTATGTTCGTCCCGAACATCATTACTTCCATTATAGATAGCTAATCGATCAACATGAACAATCTTCATGGTCCCTCTTGGTTGCTTCTGCACTCGGTAGGTTACGTCATTGATCCGTGTGATTACTTTGTATGGCCCATCCCAACGTCGCTGTAACTTAGGTGATTTTCCTTTTCGTCGAACCGGATTATGCAGCCAAACAAGAGATCCTTCCTGAAAACCTCGATGATTGGCGTTTCGGTCGTATCTGGTCTTCATCCGCTGACTTGATTCCAATGCATTTTCACTTATTAATGAGTGTATATCGCGTAACCTCTCACGAATGTCTTCAACATGTTCCGGTATACTTAATTGGGTCTCTGCATTCGGTGGCGGGCCTCCAGTCATTAAGTCTGCTGGTATACGTAACTGTCTGCCGAAGTTGGCATAGGCTGGCGTCACTTTTATGCTTTCGTGTTCCGCTGTTCGGTAAGCCAGTAAGAACAGAGGTATGTATTTATCCCAGTCCTTTTGGTGATCTTCTACCAGCTTGGCTAAGTGTCTTTCCAAAGTTTGGTTAAATCGTTCGACCATTCCATCAGATTGCGGGTGATAAGGCGTAGTTCTTGTTTTGTACACTCCTAATAATTTACACATTTCCTGGAATACATTAGATTCAAAGTTTCTGCCTTGGTCTGAATGAATCTCCAGCGGAACGCCAAATCTGCATATCACTTCATTGACTAATTTCTCAGCAACCGTCGTGGCTTCCTGATTAGGGATTGCGAACACCTCCGGCCATTTCGTGAAGTAATCCATCACGACCATAAAATACTTGTTTCCGTTATCTGTCTTAGGAAATGGCCCAGCCACGTCAATCGCTATCCTTTCCCAGGGGGCTCCCACGTTGTATAGTCTAAGGTTGCCTCGGCTTCTGACCTGCGGACCTTTCACTGCTGAGCATGACGTACATTTTCGGCACCAATTCTCGACATCTTCTCGGCAATTCAACCAGTAAAAACGCTCTCGTACCTTTACCAATGTTCGTCGTACTCCAAGATGTCCTGCAGAAACCCCATCATGCAACTCACGTAGTACGTCCTTGATGAGTTTTCTTGGCACGACCAACTGTAGATGATGTTCTCTTCCTGAAGGTTTTTCCCATTTGCGGTACAGTAAGCCGTTTTGCAACACAAGGCTTTCCCACTGCGCCCAATAACTTTTCGTAATGGCGCTGAAGGGAGCCAGCTCCTGCCATTCGGGCTTTTCCGTGTCTTGCTTCTTCCAATCTATTAGAGGCCGCAAATCTCTATCTTCGTACTGGGCCTCACGCATCTCATCAGTTTCCCACCTGTCATCCGTAGGCTTAGCTCGCAGTACTTGAACCCTTTCCTTCATCTCCATCCTTACACAATGTTTACAATCTTCCGCACAAGGTCGTCGTGATAACGCATCCGCATTCGAGTGAGACCTTCCACTGCGGTGTTCTATATTAAAGTCAAACTCTTGCAATTGCTCAATCCAGCGAGCCACTTGGCCTTCCGGGTCCTTGAATTGTAACAACCACTTCAAAGCAGCATGGTCGGTACGCAGCTTGAAGGGTCGCCCAATCAGATACTTCTTGAAGTGTCGAAGAGTCTTCACTACTGCCAATAGTTCTCTTCTTGTAACACAATAGTTTCGTTCCGGCCGCGATAATGATTTGCTGAAGTAAGCTATCACAACTTCTTGATCGCCTTGCTTCTGTGATAAGATACCACCAATGGCAGTGTTACTTGCATCTGTGTCTACGATGAACTGCCCTTTCCGATCGGGATAGCCCAAAATTGGTGACTCACACAACCGCTTCTTAAGTTCATCGAAAGCTTGTTGACACATGTCATTCCAATCGAAACTCTTCTTTTCTTCAGTGAGTCTATGCAGCGGTTTTGCTATTTCAGCAAATCCTTTCACAAAACGTCTGTAGTAAGAGCATAGTCCTAGAAATGCGCGAACTTCGGTCTTGTCTCTGGGTGTTGGCCACTTCTGTACTGCACTAACCTTTTCAGGATCTGTCTGTACGCCGTTTTGTGATATCACGTGACCCAGATAGTTGACTTCCTTTCGAAATAAGTGACACTTCTTTGGGTTCAACTTTAGCCCTGCAGCTTGTATTTTATTAAAAATCTTTTCCAGTTGGTACAGATGATGCTGAAAATCTTTTCCTATGACTATTACGTCATCTAAATACACTAAGCAGGCATCGCCTACAAGTCCTGCTAGAACACATTCCATTAATCTTTCAAAAGTCGCCGGCGCATTGCATAATCCAAACGGCATCACTTTAAATTGCCATAATCCTTGTCCTGTGGAAAATGCTGTCTTCTCTTTGTCATTAGGGCTAAGTTCAACCTGCCAGTACCCAGATTTTAAATCTAAAGTTGAGAACCAAGACATGCCTGCCAGAGTGTCTAAAGTGTCATCTATCCGAGGTAATGGGTAACTGTCCTTTTTGGTGACTTCATTGAGCCGACGATAGTCGATGCAGAAACGTGTGGACCCATCTTTCTTCTTAACCAACACTACAGGAGAGCACCATGGACTAGAAGATTGCTCTATAACTCCGTTTCTTCTCATTTCATCTATCATCTCTTGTACCTCCTTCTCTTTGGCTATAGGGACTCGTCTAGCTTTCTGCTTTATAGGCTGCGCGTTTCCAGTGTCAATCTTATGTTTCACTATAGATGTTCTGCCTATATCCCTATCAGTCTTAGAGAAAATGTTGGCATAACGTGAAAGTAGATCCTTAGCTTGCTGCTGCTGTGACACGGTAAGGTAGTTGCACTTGTTCACCAAATCCTTGAGTTCCTGTGGTACGTCTCTTGATGTTGTACTTCCTGCCAATGTCAGTTTTCTTAACGTCATAACTTCATCACTTTGTCCTACAACATCACCTGCTTTAAGCACTACATCACTGTCACTCAGGTTGACTACCTGCACCGCTGCCAAGCCCTTGTCACAAACCAAACTCCGGCCTGTAATACAGTGTGGAATTGCTCCATTGTCTTCAATTAACACACTCCTATTACCCCGGCCCTTGTAACTAGTTGGTAACTTCACGCGTACCAATGTCTTCGATCTTGAAGGTAAGATGGTTCTTCTAGCCACTGTTACCTTTCCTTTTGATCCCCCATCCATAAAAATTTCTACTAGCCCACATACGAAAACTCCTGTTTTGCAATCAATCTTGTAGGCATTCTTCTTCATGAAGTCTAAACCAAGTACACAGTCATCCATAATATCGGCCACTACGACGTCGTGAGTGTAATACTCGTCGCCTATTTGCATCACTACAGATGCTTCACCGAAGACGGGTATTGGCTGACCTGTGACAGACAGAAGCTTGCTTTTCCCAAAATTCCTCAATCTCTGGTTGCCATTGTCAGCTACTTCTGGTCGCACCACAGTTCGTGTAGCTCCAGTGTCCAGCGTTAAGCTACAGTTCTTGCCATTAATCAGTCCCTTAATGGATAAACTGTTGCCGTCACCAGCCATCACCTGCTGTTTGACCTTGGCTGTTACTCGTTTCCTTGCTGGTTCAACAGGCTTTTTAACCTGCCTGCTCTCTTCAGCTGCTGAGTCTCCTGCCGCTCGCTGTCGCCAATTTACTGAAACAGTAGGTTTAGGTTTGGCTGGGCAGTTAACCCTAATGTGCCCACGTTCACCGCAGGTGTAGCACATGGGGCCCAGTCTTCTAGGTTCCACTTCCTTTGTTTGAGCCACAACTTCTGTAACCTCACGTACTTTATATGCGCGTGGTTCGTGGCGAACGGCTTCCACCTCCAGTGCATGAGCCAAAGCCTCCTTCATTGTCACGTGGTGCTGAAGGCGAACAGCAGCACGCACTTCCAGGTCTCTAATTCCATCAATAAACGCCTGGACGATGGTGTTATTAACTGTGTTAGCGTCGGTTGAAGGATACGCCTTCCTTACAAGCTTCTCAATTTCCACGGCCCATTGTTGAAGTCCCTCGCCGCTCCTCTGTACACGGTCCTTTAATTGGGCACGGAACACATGCTCCAAGTGACGCTCACCGTAGCGAGCTTCCAATGCCTCCATCAAATCAGCGAACTGATACTCTTTAGGCATTGCATCCAACACAGAGAGCGCCTGTCCCCGTAACGCCGTGCTCAGGGCTGTAAGGCAATGTTCGTCCGTCCAACCACTGGCCTTCGCCGCTATTTCAAATTGAGTCCGGTACGCACTCCATGACGTAAGACCGTCATAAGTGGGTACCTTTACCCGAGGACCCACCTGGTGAGAGCAGCTTGTAATGGCAGCACCCGACTTAACTCCCGTGATCTTCATTTTCATGACCTCTCTTTCCAGTTGGTCCACGTTTTCACTTAGTTTGTCGCAGCTGGCCTCTAAGTGATCAACCCTCTTCTCAACACCCTTCATGTCACGCTTGACGAGGCCCACATCGCTTTTTAACTGGTCTTGTTGCGACAGGATAATTGTCAATTTATCATCAAAGCCAGATAAATGTTCCTTGATCTGTTCCCGTAGCGTTTGTTGTAG